>JAQIWG010005291.1:0-14728 GCA_034695025.1 Chamaedrilus cognettii | reverse complement strand
CCACCCCCCCCCCCCCCCCCCCCCCCACTCCGACTATTTACCTTTTTCTCCACTTTTCTCCCCCTCCAAAGAATTAGCCTAAATCCTGTCGCCGACTTTGAGTAGACATTTTTAAATTTATGCTATTTTGCTATTTAAAAGTTATTGTAACTGTAGCCTAATTTGTGATGTTATAGGTTTTGACTTTTCTTAGCATAACGAGTATTTAGGTTTCTTTTCTTTTGGTATTGAGTTTAACTGGCGAAAGGTTGAACTGGAAAAAGCTTCGTAAGTATATAATAGTCTTCTATAGCTACATGTAGCTCATTCAGCGGTTGCGTTGCTCAGGCGATCTCTGGATGATAGCTTACCAATTGCAGGTCTACAACAGAATGCGATTTATCGTTAACGAGTTTTCTAAGGGTCTCTTTAAACCATGCATATTTTGCATGCAATTTTGCATGCAACCATGTTAAGGCGGAAGAAAGATTGTTGTCATGACAACGATTTCCTTAACTCGGTTTCATGCACGGCTTGTTTCTTAACTGGATTTCATGCATGTCTTGCATGAAACCCAGTTAAGGACATTTTGCATTGCAATTTTCTTGACATGGTTTGCATGCAAAATTGCATGCAAATTGCATGCAAAATACGCATCGTTGAAAGGAGGCCTTAACCACGAAAGCAGGCAGTGAGCCAACATCCAAGCCGACGCAGTGACGGCAAATTCTATCTGGCGGGCGCACACGACGATTGCTGACGAGATCGAGCGCCGGTCCGATTGGGTTGATTCCGATCGATGGGAATCGCTTCAATCTTCGCTCTCGAGCCTTTGAAGAACCTTTCACCGTCCACTTCTGAGGCAAGCGCCCACTACAGACGATTCATTTGCTCGCTCATCAGATTTGTAGCTGCTATCCGTTTGGTTTGATGCGAGCAGGAGAGCCAGGGTATAAGACGACGCACGTTAAGACAATATCGATGCTAGCAATGGGGCGCATCGTAGGACGCTTATGTCACTCCCCTTAACCCCACGCTCTCCAGTTCTCTTCTTTTCCCTACCAACATCACCCTATTGAGAACGAGTTAGCCCTTAACCCTTAACCCCACGCTCTCCAGTTCTCCTCTTTTCCCTACCAACATCACCCCATTGAGAAAACGAGTTAGCCCTTAACTCTAACTCAACTCGTAACTCAACTCCAACACTTTCGTAACACCGTGGACTTGTAATCACCCAATGCCGCTGATATCTCAATAACACTAAAACGGTTGTGCCGCGGGCTTGCAGGGAGCGGGAGGGAACAAGCCTAATGGCCTGTAATATGTCATTGCCTAGACCTAGTACCATGTAGTAGGCCTCATAGCCTGTATTTGGCCTTTCGTCTTCGTTCAATTAACTTCCGTTTTACCTCTCCCTGAAACTCATTTCCTCACACAGTTTCCAATTTGATCTTAGGGTAATAGTTCTCATTTCTTTCTAGTTTGAAAACGCACCTGTTCCCTTCATCAATCAATTTTTGTCCGGACACCGGCTCAACAATGGTATTAATTGAAGCGGTTTTTCATCCACTTTCTTCTCAGTCTTCCGTTCCTTTCGGCTGAGTTTTAGAATCTTCCATCCTTCTCGGCTGGATTTTAAAATCTTCTGTTCTTCTCGGCCGAGGTTTTAAATCCTCCGCTCTTTTCGGCTGCGTTAAAAAAACTTACAATTGCATGGATGACGTCCCCGCATGTAGGCGGATCCAGAGTGAGGGAGCTAACCGCAGCGTTACTGCCAAAACCAGCTACATTTTTCACAAAAAATAGTGGGATAGTGTCATAGTATACCCGGTACATGTAGGTGACGTCACTCTCCCGTATCGCCGTCTTGAAGTTGTGTGATCTCCTCGTATATCCAGGATCAGGTCATGGCTGTCGATCGAGCGACGAAAACGTATGACTGTATGGATCATTCCACCTCCCTCTGTCCTCAGTTTTGATCGGGGCAGCCCCTCCCATAAAAATTTCGGATCGGCCTCGTGTTTGGCGTTTAAATACATGCAATTAAAATACATTGTAACTTCACTCTTGGTCACGTAAAAAAGATTTAGTACAACAAACAGGCCTACATGTAGGCTTACAACGATGATGACGACGCAGAAATTTTGGTTTTTTTCGTCTTGTGCTTCTTGTGCTTTCCTTCTCTTCCCTTCTTCTGATCAGTGATCACATTAGAATCCCACGCGACATCTTTGAACGATGAATTGACAATAATTTCTCACCCGCGGGCTTCCTATCTAAGCGTAGAGCCTCGAGCCTGTTCGCTTCTCTTATTTTCATACATTGCATGGCATTTCATATAATTCCTTTCACTTGATTCATGAGAAACTATGTCGATTGAAGCCGGAGCGCAGGACGTAACTAAAGGCAGAGTTATATTACGGTACGTCTTAATTAAATATCTGACAAATTGGATATCGGAGTATGTTATTTAAATATCGGATTCCCAGCTATCTTCCGAATGCGCGTGTTCCCGGAAATCAGTCCGGGAATACGAGTGTTCAGAAGATGCCCACGACGAAGACGCGAATATCGTAGATTAACGTTCATTACATCTTCGTCGATGCCGAATAATCTTTTAAACATGCGTGCACATGTTCTCGGAAGATGTCACAGATACACGCTTGTTCTTGATCGCGGATTCCGAGCCCACATCCGGGAAGATGTCCTCCGGATTCGATGTAAGAATCCATTTAAGACGTAATGCAACTCCATCAAAAGTCTTAACGGCTCTGTTAATCTTTGGAAAAATAACTGCGTTTTGAGCTACAACGACACTACTCGTATAATTATAGGGCGTACCGTTAGACTTCATTATTATATTTTAAAAATGGTCCGCTCCGTTAATGCTGCAGCCCATTTGAGTGATTGGACTCGCCACTGGTTGGTGAAATTGATTGAAAAGATGCTTTCAATTAAATAACCTCTTTTATGCGTGATGTTTCTCATAATATCGATGTGGTTTATTAAAGCTCATCATATTTGTGCATAAATATAAGATCTAGAGAGAGAACCACTATGATATCAAGGACAGTGGCGGCGGAGCGGTTTCATTTTAGGGGGGGGAGACGGCGCCAGAGACCTATTTTTAGAGGGGCATTTCCCCCCTAAAAAATCAAGGGGGGCAATGTTTGATGCTAGAAAGTTTCTGCTAACATGTTTAGGAGTAAATCCAATAATCAAGGGGGGCAAGAACGAAATTCAGGTGGGGCGCTGCTCCCCCATTAAATTTTAAGTGAGAGCATTTGCCCCCTAGCCCCATTAGCGCGCCGCGACTGATCAAGGATCAAAATCAACCATCGTTATTGTAGCTACATGTACATGCACTATAGTCTTGTGTCCACTCATACTTTTAAAATCTAAATATCAATCTAGACTAGACTTCAATGTATAAGTCTATGACGAAGCGATTGGTGACGGTCAAAATGAGTTTGCACGCGCAGGCCTACTTCAGCAAAAAGGAAATCACCGTTGAAAGTTGCTGTGGTTAACGAGACGTCGAGACAAATTGATTAATGGTGGCGAGGTTGCACAAGTGACGGTGCAGCGCCCTGAGCCGTGGCGGAACGGCGTAAACACGGTCTCAATCCAAGAGTCAGTCGGTCACTGCAGAGCTCGACACACCGGAGAAGCGGTTAGAGGGGTTTAACCACTCCCCACTAAATTCTTGACCAAAAAACTAATTCTCAAACAAACACTAAATTCTTGACAGATTCTTGACACTTTGAGAAAAAATAAATAAAGTTAAAAATCAAAGCCCTGTATGACTATGTTTTATCTTTCTCACTTCTGTCAAAAAATTATTTAAGCGAAGGAGGGGTGGTCGATTTTTTGTTCTTGATCCGCGTGTATTGAGGCCAATGGTCGATCAAAAAATCAAATGAATTTAAATACAGTTTTCAAATTCTTATCTAATAATGCAGCCGTTTGAGGTTACCCTACCTTTTTAGAAGTTCACCCCCCCCCCCCCTTCCAGTGGTATAGTCGGGCCAGGGCGCGTCAGGGTGCCGTCCGACATCTCAAAATTGAGAGGAGCCAGCAGGGGCGCCCTGCTTTCGGTACATATTAAATGCCAATTACAGAAACGATAAAAGTTCTCACTTTTTAAGAGCGTTACGGAAGAGCGTTGCGGAAGAGTGTAATGAAGGAGCGTTACGGAAGAGCGTTACGGAAAATTGTTGCGGAAGACATTACGGACAGCGTCGCTGAACAGCGATAGCTAAATATTTTTGTAAACTTTTTTAGGACATACCTTCGGACAAGAGCCATGCAATCTGTTTTAATAACACTACACTACTGCTCCCCCCCCCCCCCCCCCCAATAGAAAGATTGATCCCCTGGCCTCAATTATTACTCGACCCCTCAGCTCAAATTTTCTGCTTCCAGCTCAGAGTTATTGCCACCAATGAATGGTGGATTGTCTCTGGACCTGTAGCTAACAAGCAAATTTAGTTTACAACGGTCATTATTTTGCACAATACGTGTAGATACAAATAATACTGCCGTAATTTCTTAAACCTTTAATATTGCATTAGAGCATTCATGCATTAGAAGATGATTCCATAAATCTTGGAGCCTCATCTTTTGTAAACGTATACCACATTTTCTGGTTGGGCTAGATTTAACTCAGAAGTTCAAACGATGTTTTGACAGCCTTCCATATCTTTTTCTTTGAAAGTTTTTGATGATTCGCCCCCCACCTTCATACAAATCACTGAACTTTAATTGCAAAGCGAGGAATGAATTTAAGCCATCGTTACAACTTGTAAAAATCTGTCATTTACCGCGGAATTTACATTAGCACTGCAGCTACGAAGGGGTGAATCACTGCTGTAAAGGAGTCGCTGAGAGAGAGAGCTATCAGAAGAATGTAGAACGCATGACAAAATTTAATAGAGAAATGATTAATGGTTCTGGTGGACTAGGCCAAAAGACTATCAAAAAATTTGTGTTAGCCAACACTGCCTACAATTAATTCACTATAAGCCTATCAATTAAATATTGCTTTAAAATTATATGCAAGACATTAAAATATCATTGAACACGTCCTGTAGGCCTACCTGGTGTTTTGTCAGAATTTGAGAAAATTTGGTGAAAACTGTGAACGTCGGTTGCATTGTCCGACTCACGAGTTTGGAATTAACTTGTGCACTATTGTGAATAATTTTGGAGTACTAGACCTAACGCAGATGATGGATTGTTAATGACCGGCGACTTTCGATGACCTTACTTCTGAATTCTCTCAATGGGAAGGCCGACGAAAGTCCAATGGAAAGACCCAAAGAAGGACTAGTAAAGGGGAAAAAAGCTGAGAAGAAACAAATAGAAATTATTCTTATACGTGTAGTCTATACATAATATAAAAAATGCTCCTTGCATTGTAGTCTGCATGACATTGTACATGTATACGACACTGAATGGTATACGTTAACTGCACTGAGAATGATCGCTCAGCGCCTGTATGCCATTATTTTAGACGTGTCACGTTTAAGTCTCATGCCTAATTGTTGTTCCAAAGTCTAAAATAAAACGCATTTTATTTCATTTGATTTGAATATGGGATTTGATTGAACATATGGAAGGCCTTGATTGAGACCATAATTAAGATTTGAAGTAAAGGGCCAATGCTTGGTTTTAAATGAAAAACGGTGCCATGGTGCAGATGCCAGGAGGTTTTTAATCTACACTTACTTGCTTCATCAAAGTGGCATTACACGAACAATTTCACAACGCGAAGTAACAATTAAGAACCAAGCCAAAGTAGAGAAAATTAATACACGAAAGGATCTTACAAAATCCAACCCTAAAACATGATAAACATAAATAATTAAGGCAACGAAAATTCTAAGATGGAAAAGTAACAAGTGTTACAAATTCCAACTCAAACATGAGTTCAATAAAAACCACATAAGAACTAAAAAAAATAGCGATATCGCCACAAAGGCATAAGTAACGTAAACCAATGATCAATTCATCATACTAAACACAAATAGTCTAAATTCGATAGTTGAATGCCAGAAACCGGAATCTGTCACTCTTGAGTAGCCCCGTAGCGTGACCATTCTCAACGGGGCCGGGGGGGGGGGGGGGGGAAGGGGGCAAGAAGTTTAGCAGGGGGTGCAGACATTTTTGCGCCCTGTTCACACTAGCAGTTTCCCCCTCAAATCAAACTCAGCAGCTGGAGTGTGAGGGGAGGGGGGGTGCTGACACAAATGTTTGAAGTCATTCTTAGCAGTCGTTTTATTGGCCGCTGTATCACAACACATGAGCAAGCGGGGGAGGAGGGAAAATACTCATCTTTCTCACTGCAGGGTGGTGGGGGCAAATGTTTAATTCAGAGAGAGCAAGGGGGGGGGCATATGTTTAATTTCGTCAGGAAAGGAGTTGCATATGCTTAATTTACACAAAGGGCAAGGGGGGTCAATTTAAAAAAAGGGGGGTTAATTTTACGAGAGCAGGGGAGGCAGAGACCCCCAGCAAGAAGGGGGCACTACCCCCTGCCCCACCCCCGCTACGAGCCTGAGCAGGAGCCTACTGTATAGAGCAAGCGGGAAGCAAGCCGAATGCCCTGACGGCCGCTCCTAAGTCCTGCCAAATCACGTCATTGCGGTCACGCGGTGCGCGGTCGTTGGACATTAATGAGACAGCTGCGTGAATTAGGATCGTCTAGGCAGCAGAGCGTGTGCAGTGGCGGCTCTACTTGTAAGGCGCCCCATATCGAAAGCTTGGCGTTCCCAATATTTTTCGCCACTGGCTTTACTTGCAGAAAAAAGCGTTAATTAGGAACCAAAATAGATAACAACTCTTAAGAATCGCTTTTAAAAGTCGATCAGCACCCCCCCCCCCCTCCCCTCGGTCGTGAGTTCCATGAGTTCTGCACGGGAAAGAAAGTGTCGTGGCCGGGTGAAGAATTGTGGCGCTCCCAAAAAATGGTGGTGTCCCCGTGGCGTTCCCCCCAAAAAATTCCTACTGACGTCCCTGAGCGTGCGTGTCAGACACAGGGACTAACTCGACGACAGTGATCTTAGTTCTCGTGTAGGAGCACTAATTTTACTTCTGACTTGACTTTAACTGCTGCGCTAAACTTGTAGAATGTTTCATTCCGAAAGTGCTTGCTGCTATATTGGGCTAAGCTATAATGTTAGACCTTCGTGGGACCTGCGCGCCTAATAGTCGAAAGAAATAAATTTGGAATATACATTGAAATACAGGGATTGCTATTTGAACTTTGTATCGAACGCTTTGAGTACCAGTTCGAACTAGCAAGGGTTATTTTTTATTACTATTTCGAACTGGCAAGGATGAGGAAATTGCTTTCAGCAATTTCATGACTGCGGTAGTACAGTACCCCACACTTTATTATTTTCGATATGATTTCAGGATATGGTCGAATGAGATGCCATCTCCACGCAGATGGGATCTGTGCCGCCACAGAGGTCTTTGAATTACATGTAAGCCGACGATGTGAGGAGCTTTTATAGAATTTTTTTTCATGTTAATTTTTTGCGTAATCATGTAGACCTATAGTGATAATAATAATAAAGGGTTAAAAGTCCGTTTCGGCATCTAGTGATGTCATCGGGGACCTCCCTTCGCCATGGGCATCCATCAAACGATTGATGAAAACTCAAGACGAAGGGGTAGGAGAAAGGGCGCAAGATAGCAGGGTCAGATTTTTTCATGTAAACACATGTTTTCATGTAAACGCATGTCCGGAAAAAAGTTATTTATGGTGGGAAAAAATGCGTTTTAAAACCAGAAAGGAACAGGGACAATGTAGGACAAGAACGGAGTGCGAGAGTATGTGAGTTCCAAATGGAAGTTGCAGCGAAGCTGAGAGAGCGACGGCCATTAGCTGAACGGATGTCCGGTATATACTTTTGTATTGAGCAGGTGCTTGTCAGACGAGCTGCATGCATATGCGCTCCCTGTTCTAAAAAATCCGTAACGTTACGATTGAACGAAAGTCAATTGTATCAATCTAAGCCAATTTTTAGGCTTATGTAATGCATTTGAAACAATGTTTAAAAAAAGCTTCGGCACAAGTTAGTGACAAAACCTTGATCAAAAATGTGAGGAACTCATTGACAGAGCGGTATGCAGTAACCGCGACCGTCGCAGCCATTACAGTAACAGTTAATCGCTCTCAACAGATTTCACAGCAGCAATTTAGGCTCTATAATGCCATTAGTGTCAGCTAACGTATCTTGACCAACGACGACAACAAAATAGCAACTGCAGCAACACCGTAGCAATAACAGCAGCAACAACAGCAACAGCAGCCACAACAGCAACGGCATCAGCAGCAACCGCCAACAACCACGGCAGCAGCTGCAAAAGCAGCAGCAACAGCAGCTGCAGCACAACTACAGCCGCATCCCTAACATTTTTGCAACGACCGAAGCAGTGGTCGATTAGAAGCCCGGTTCAGCGTCTCACGGCGACCGTCTCATTCGGAAGCAATAACTACGTCTTCAGAATCGCCCACAGTGCTTCCTCGGCGCTCACAACGCAGTAAAAACACAGCGCGCAACTGACGGCAAGACGAAGGAAGTCTTGTAAGTTATACGCGGCGGCCGCAGCGCTGCACCCGTCTGCTCTAAACGACAGGGCGACTGCGGCGACTGCAGAAATGATAGATTTTGAAGGGCACGGAGACGCCACAATGTTCCTGGGAACGCCACAATTTTTCACTTCACTCGACACTTTCCCTCTGGTGCAAAATTCACGACCAGGCGAGGAGGGAGGAGGAGTGCTGACTGACTTTTTCCAAGCGATTCTTAACAATCATTGTCTATTTTTTGCTCTGATTGACACTGTTCGCTGTCGTAAGTTAAGTCAGGTACATGTACACGCCAGAAATTCTTGATTGGGGACGCCAGCCATCAAATAGGGAACGCCAAACTCACAAAAACGAACTTACCATTATATTAACATACTTATACTCAAATAGGGGACGGGACGCTTGGCGTCATTTGGCTTACACGCAGAACCGCCACTGCGGGGACGACAAATGCCATGTAGGGCGAAATGATACAAAACAGCAAGCGCGGGTATAGAGGCCTAGTAGCGACACGAAACTGGCGCAGCTGCCGCGTCGAATGCGACCGAAAACGAATTATCCCACCTCCGGCAGGCGGCGTCCTAAATCCCCGAGCGACCCCGCGTGTCAGCCAGTGGCAAATTCAGCTCGGATTTCGATCGAAGTCGTTGTCCGACTCGTAAAGAAGGGATACGATTCTCATTTGGTTCTCTCCGCCGCTGCGGCAGGCGAGAATAAAATCTGCGCCAATCGCTCATGGCTCTTGCGAATTGTCATACCGGCTGGAGCAAATTTGAAAATAAAGTCAGCATGCTGAAGCAAACCCTAACCCTAACCCCAAAGAGGCCCTAGCCCGAACTTGATAACCCTAACACGTACCTAACCATAATCATGTCATAATCTCAACTTTTTAAAGTTTCAAAAACAACGATTTGCTCAAGCCAGCAAATCAGCAAGAGCCAAGAGCCATTAGCGCAGATTCCATTCTAGCAGCAGCGGCATCAGCAGCAGCAGCAGAAGCAATTGCGGTATAGAAGAAGCAGCAAAAGCGGAAGTAATGAAAGAAGCGAGGAGAGCAATAACGTCAGTGAACAATGATGCGGACTCGGGCTGACAACAGCCTTTCGGTGCGGAAGCTCTAGAGTCAACTTTGGCGGATACGGCGTCTGACATTTCGTTAATATCGCTATTTCGTTTCCGCGAGTGCACGCGTGCGGCATTTTGAACGCTTGCGGCGTGAAAACCTGACGGATCTCAGTCACACAGTTGACGTCGTGTACAGGGAAAAAGAGCAACGCATTTAATTCGTGCGACCGTAGAGTAGGCCTGTAATGATTTCGTGATGCTTTTGCCAGCGTACACCGACCGATTACATGTGTGACAAATCGATGTGCAATGACTGCAACTGCATGACGCGTAAGTCGTGATAAGCAGACTACAGGTAAGTCTATTTCTTGTTGGCGATAGTCCCTTGACATGCAATGCCATTGATGCTCGATTTGCTTACTGGAGATATTTTCATACTTTTTGGGCTTTTCGTGCAGTAAAGTGCCAGTTAAGCAGCATTGCGGCAAAAACCCGATTTCACGCGAAAAATCGGAAAAAGCGCGAAATATGCCGAGAATCTCTAGGGGCCTCACTGATAATTCACAATAAGCTATTTTCAAACAAAATTTGAGGTACAAAAATTACATCTTATGCAGAAACACGCTAAAAATTGCAAAATTGTTAGATTTTATGCGGGAAATCGCGAAAAATCGGAAAAAGCGCGAAAATTGAGGGAAAACGCTAAAGTTGCGGGAAATAAAAAAGCGAAAAAACGTGATAACGCGATCGCGACTTTCTGAGGTCTCTAATCCTAAGGGAAGGTCAAGATGACAGCTCTCACATTTACAACTTACTCCCTTTTAAAATATTTTTGAGTCACTGAGTCTCAAATTAACTCACTATAGTCAGATCCACAAATACACATTTCCTATAGCCTATTTATTATGTCACATTTTAGACAAGGGGGTTCAAGGGGGGGCTGATATATTATTAGAGGGGATCGAACACCGACGCCCCCCTGATTTTTTGCACATTGGCCAAAGGGGTCAGAATTTCATTCGAATTAACCCCAACAATCCTCCCGGCAATTAAATCCGCCCCTGTTTTTACGCGAACTAACTTCAGTTACTACACCATCTTCTGTGCTCTGAAAATAATAACACTCCAGTGTGTGTGTAATGGGGATTCAGTGGACGGCCTTAAGGATGATTGAGCGAACGGATTAAAGGATTTTGAGTTCTGAGGTGCTTTTTGAAAATGTGGCTTCACTTCCCTTGTCTCGAACCTTTTGCACGTAAGGTACATGCATGAACATTTCGTAGGTGTGCACGGAGGCACACCTACGATATGTTCATTCTCTTGGGAACACCAGCTCCTGGATATACTTACTACTTAGTACTTATTACTTATTACTTATTACTTATACTTATACTTATTACTTCATACTAATTATTAATTAGTTTTTTACTAATTACTTTACTTATTCTTATTGCTTAGTACTTACTTGACCTAATGATAATCGTCGCTGTAGATGTTATTGTGGAATGTAATGTAGAGCTATCCTGCAGCAGCCTGTGGTGGCTTGGCCAGACTTGAAATAAAGAGGAGGTAAACTCCCCCCCCCCCCCCCACCCCACAACTCGCGACGATCAGGGGCGAGAGTGCTGACGGATCTTTTTGGCGCCATTTCAACAGCGCTTGTTCATTTCGAACCTCCCATGCGCCGCGTGCGAGAAATGCTTTGACACTTAGGCCTAATCAATCATGGTGTGCAGTTACAGTAAATAATTTGAAAACAGGAGGAGGCAATTGCCTCCTGCTCAAAATTGGCTACGCCCCGGCAGTCAAGTCGAACGTGCAGGGTAGTTTTTCAGCCGCGCGCTTCTTCTCTTAGCATCGCGGGGCTCTCAGAGATAGTTTAGCAGATGCTAGATATCCCATCGCAATTGTGGAGCTGCATGCAGTTAGCCTGGGGTACACAGATGAAGCACAACAGAACCCAAATTGAATATCGCCACTTTAAAAGCCAGTTGAGCAGCATTTTGTAGCCTATGCTACATATAGTGTTCTCAGATTATTACGTTCATTACATGGCTATTTTTCCAATCAAAATATATATTTTGTTCACGCAATATTCTTAGGCTACTGAGTCAAAATGAACGCTTTTTGTAAATAGTTTATATAGAATTATATTCATTTCCTTATTCGCCATTTAGGCAGAAACACGAAACGAAACAATCAAACAAGCCAGAAAATATAAGTACAGGAATAAGACATAATTTGTATACAGAATTCATGCTTTGAAGTGCAATGAAGGTGATACTGCTTCCCACTGAGCCAGTGGTCCTCCCGGACATGCTCAAACTGATAATCATATGACCTAATCGTGTCATACACTTTGTACAGCCTACGTGACAGCGTAAACGAGCCTCCCTCGAAAGCAAAAATGCTATTTCAGGCTGCGTGACATATTTCGGCATATTAAACTAACCGTACTCCTAGAAGTCAATGCTTTATTGTCTTACTTCGGATCGATTTAATAGCATCGAATGAAAAAATCTCAAGGAGGATCAAAATAGGCCAATGCGCAGCCGAATTAAGATGATTGATTGATTTGGTTTAATTTTAACATGCTTTCATGTGCCTTCAATGCTTCAATGCGACAAAACAGCTATTTGTGTTGCTTTATCACGCAATGAGTATCGGTGAATTTATAGAGAGCATCGTGGCTGCACACTGCCTGGACTGGACCTACATGAAAGCTACGATTCATGCAAGCCAGCATTTTTGTAATTAGAGGTTGATAACAAGATCTTAGAAACATTTTCTTGAACCAGGAGGACGTTCAACGTAGAAATTGGGAGAGCACCGGTGGTGGAAGAACGTCTTAAGAAGTAGAGGGAGAAAATATGCCAAGCGGAAATTGAAAGGCGCCGGGAACGCAAATGTTCAGTACGCGAAACAAACATGAAAAAATCAAAGCAAAATGGCGTGATGGTAGAGTGCGTTGCACCCTGTCACTTGTAGACCTAGAGTTTTTTTGGGGAGTTTAGTGTGTGTAGCACAAAGGCTATATCAGTTCCGTTCGTCCACATTCGTCAATCGCATTTTACGACTCGCCCAGGGAGCTATGGGCGAGTCGTAACAGCCGCAATTCTTTGTTCCCCGGCCTGCAGGCTTCCTTGTAAAGTAGTCTTCTGCGACCCGCCTGGGGAGCTCTCGGCTGTAGATCATTAATCAGAACCACAAAAATGACTAATTTTCGTAAATGGCATAAAAATTGGCCTGAAAATGATACTTCGACTCATTGGGATGAAATAAATATTCTTGCTAGTGTGTACACGCAGACAGCGTGCACCCAGCCTCCCAGCAGACTGAAAGAACACTAAGGTCGAAAACGCAGAGTAGGCCTACACCGGGTGCAGCCGAATCCGTGTTGGAGATTTTAGGATCAAAAGTGCTTCGATGATGTCTGGTAGTACTCAGCCTAATGTAAAGCGTAGGACGAAAAAATCGAAAATATGCAGCGCATTAGGAGATTACTAGCCGCACTGTGGTCATAGCCAACACTATTCACTGTGATCTAAAATGTTGACCCATAAAATCATAGTTTTCAGACACTGTGCATGCGTAGTGCAGGTTAGGCGTCTGAAGCACGTCTGGACAAATAGAGATACGTGTACATTCTGTAGCACCTTGAACATAATGCAACATAATGCTTTATTTTGCATGATATGGCGTAAAGCACAAACTTTGAAACTTTGTGCAAACTGAATGACGTTTGTAAGAGTTACGGTGAAATATGGAAGTGTGAGTTAAGGTTTTTTGACTACCCTGTATAGAGTTTTCTTTAGACAACGATAATCAATGATAGGCTATCAGATGATGATATACATTTTTGTTAAACAATGGGGAAAGGTGGGCTGCATACTGCAACGGCATGGTCTATACATTACATGTATATTCTTAATAACGACCAAAAGAGATAGTGTTATATCGGCAAATGTTATATTTTTGTTAAAAAAAAACAAATTAAAAAATATTACGTAGCATTTCCAAAGCTCTTTTATTACTTGACAAATTTAAAAGTTTTCTGAATCGTCGTTAAAAATTTAAAGAAGCTAATGACAATTTAGCCTAAGCTATTTGGCAGGCCTGTCTTTGTGCACCCTCGACACAACGACATCTATCAGCATAATGAGGAAATCCCACGGTATATATTTCTAGATCGGGGATCCTAACGAATCACATCTTTAGATCAGCTTGACCCATGAGATGGCATTTCCTGTGGACACTTCAGAGCAACTTTTTAATGGCGGGTCTTTAATGCGCAAATGAGAAATATGCGTCGAGCTGTAGCCTAGTAATAGTGCAATAGTGAAGACATGGATCCGAGATGGATGTATTCACTGACTTGGTTTGATATTCAGACAAGATCGACAACAACGACAATTTTGGGTCCTTCTTTGATGTACGTGTAGCAGGTAGCTTCATTTCTCAAGAGGTCTTGATGTTCATGGATATAGAAAAATTTGCGGCGATCGACTGCGTGATCATGGACATGTATGACGCGTAGCGTGCGTGCTGTTGCCGACATCGAGGAGTTAAATTTGACGTCTCACGTAATAATATTACAATAGATGTAAATTCTTGGTACGCTTACGGGTTTTTGGGCCTGCCGATAGCCTGTACTGCGGTCGGTCGACGAACATTGCCCGGATGCGCTCTAATCTGCAATTAGGTCTATCCTTGTGGTGAAGAAGGGTTCATATATTAGTAGTGCTCATTTATTTTCATTTCCTTCTGCTTTTATCCGCTTTAAAATATAGAAACTTGTATTCTCTGTCTATAGCCGCGTTACGGTCTTCGTAGTAACTGCCGTGTCGAGTAAAAAATTGGACCTTACTTAGCTTCTCAGCCACCAATAGGTCGTCGAAACCTCCAAGGCGTAGTATAGACAGTGGCAGTGGCGGCGCGAGTTTTAGCGGCGCCCGGGGCAAGAGGTAGGTTTAGAGCCCCCCCCCCAAGATTCTCTCCCAAAAATGCTCGTGAGCGGAGGCGAGGGTGCTGACGGACATCTTGCCTCTGCGCAGGATTCTCATTTGCAAACTAAACGGTGCC
>JAQIWG010005290.1:0-14729 GCA_034695025.1 Chamaedrilus cognettii | reverse complement strand
ACTTGGGAATGGCTCAAAAATGGCATCTCAAATGCAGCGGAAAGTACAATTGGCTATAAAGACAAGAAAAAGGCAGCATCAAAGTGGATAACGGATGAAGTACTACAAATGAGTGACGAAAGAAGGAAACTCAAAGCTATTATGAAAGGCGAAAATGCACTAAAAAACCAATATAATAGACTCACCAGATCAATAAAACTTACCGCAAAGCGAGACAAAAACATCTAGATCCAAAATAAATGCAGCGCAGTAGAGAACTGTGCAGAAAGAAATGAGACAATGGAGTTATACTGCAAGATAAAAAAAATAACAGGAAAAAGCAACCTTAAAATGTCATCAGTGAAGGATAAAGGAGGGAAGGCAACATAAGCAGAGAAAGATACAATAAGCAGATGGAAAGAACACTTTAAAGAGTTATACAACGTTCAAAACACCATAGATGAAAGTACACAAAACTAAAGTAAAAGTATATCAAACTATGGTTGTCCCAATATTGCTGTATGGTTCGGAGTGCTGGACGCTAACAAAAAGCAACGAAAGGAAGCTATTGACCACGGAAATAAGTTGGCTTAGGAGAATGTTGGGTGTGTCGAGACTGCAGAGAATCAGAAACGAAGTGATCAGGCAACGACTTGGGCAGGAAATATCACTGGTGCATAAAATACAACAAAGACGCCTCAAGTGGCTTGGACACGTCTCCAGAATGAGCCAGAAACGACTGCCCTACCTAGCTCTGCACACCAAAGTACATGGTGTCAGAAGCCGAGGCAGACCAAGACGAAGATGGATCGACCACATAGCGGAGGACCCAGAACAAAAGAGCATGTCAATGAACAATGCCATAAGGGCGTTGTCTGACAGGGATGCTTAGAGAGAGCTCATTCGGCCCCATAGTCACTCTCAGAGGTGACGGACGGACCAAAAGAAGAAGATTCTATTTCATCGATATTAATGCATGGTTTCATCCATGAAACCACGCATTAAAGGCCCTTCAGCAAGTCTGTTAAACACAAGTGTCGCTAGCCCCTAACTCCGTGCTAAATAATTATTTATTTGGTTGGCTTCAGGATGGGCATACTGCCGTAAAAACCCAGCTCCATCAGTCCTCATCAGGGCGCATACGTCCAAATCTGTGTGAAAATATAAACACTAGCATACTAGATGTCAAAAACAACTATTAGTGCACATATAAATAAATACAAGCGTCTTATATTACATTATATTAATTACAGATAATTACTATGGTATATTATATTAATACTATATCAATCTTATATGTCCATTATCACTGTTTGGCTCAACATTTATTCTTCCTATTCATATCGCGTGTAGACCACTGCACAGCCTACGCACCGACGTCGGCGTGCAGCTTCCTGTCGGCGCGCACGACGAGCCGTCCCTGCTCCACCTCCCTCTCCACCCTCTCCACCACGCGCGCCACCGCCTCCGACTGGAAGAGCGCGCACGATAGCCGGCGTAGGCGGTTGAGCCGGCGACGCACCGAGTACGCGCGCAGCGAGAGGTGTTCCTTGGAGGGGGCGAGGACGCCGAGGGGTGCCAGGACCCCGTTGGGGGGCGGGGGAGGCGCCCCGGTGACGTCAAGACGGGAAGGGGCGTCGCCGCCGAGGGATAGGACGCCGGCGTCGACTGAGCAGTGACAAAGTACGAAAACTGAATGAGCGACATAGTACGATAACTGAATGAGTGACAAAGTACAGTATAGTAACTGAGGCAGTGACAAAGAAGCTGAAGAGGTTGATAAATTTCAAGATAGATTTATACAAAAGACAAAAAGAAGCAAACGGATTTCTTTAACTAAAGCCACAAATAAAAATTCAAAAAGAATGCATCGATAACCAAATTACGAACAAACAAAATAAAGTAAATGGCGCGCATGAAGCGAAAAAAAGTTAGTTCTGGCAAAGAAAAATTGACGATCCTTTGAATCACGCATTTCTATGTCTAAATTTTACCTGTGTTCGAGACGCGTGAGACCTAAAATTTAACTCCTCCACGCTATCAATAACATGCAAATCCTAAGTTTTTCATGCTAATGCGTGATCCGAGAAATGCCTACCAATTCTTTACGCCACTTTTGATCAATTTTTCAAAAATTCGCCAAACGAGTCGACTGAAATTTAGGAAAACCCACAACAGGCACTGCGCCACAGAACCACTTCAATCTTTTTTTTTTTTAAGCAGATCCCCCGCTGGCCAGATAAATGGCGCGCACCGGACTGCTTCCTGGCATCAAAGTAGAGGTCGGGGGGGGTGAGGATGAAGTTGAGCCACTTGACAAAGCCGCGCTCCTGCTTGTCCATCCAGCGCTCGTCGTAGTAAGCGTTCCGCGCGGCGTACGGCAGCGGGTGCTTAGGCAGCGCGCCTGTGACACACCGACGCCACGCACTAAACAACGTGATTCCGACTACGCTGCACTACGGTACCACATGTCATTTTGATGACTGAGAATAATAATAATCATTTTCTGACAACTTTTATGGCTGTTCCTCAACCTCTATTTGAGTGCGAATTAAGTGCGATTTAGTTTCGTAGTCAAAATTAACCAATGGAATTAACCATGAGAGTAATATAACGAATGCTCTCATTGGTTAATTCGGACCACCAATTCGGACCAAAGTTAATTTGCACTCAAATCGAGGTCGAGCAACCAGTTAGAGTTCCTTAACATGACCGAAGTTATCACATGGAGCTGCACACAATCCAATCAATTATGGCAGTCAGAACAATTACAGTTCACCAATACTCAGACACACGAATGAAGCTCATATATATACTGTACACCCGCTAGGTCTATCTAAACACCACGCTATGGTGCTATGAGTTATTTTGACAGCTGACACATCAATGGCAATACAATTAACAACGCGATTGAGACAAGCAATAACAACACCGTTACACTAAGGCTCTTGTTATTTTGCACTGCGCCCAACACACCAACACAAATATTATAGCGACGTCAAATGCTGAGACATCACAGCAACAGTATCACGATTACAATAATCACAATTTTCACTCGCACTCGCACTTTTCTGCTTCCACAGATATCAATTCAAAGCAACAATATACTAGTACTCCACTTTCAGAGAGTAGCGCACAGACATTCAAAGCGAGCCGCCGCTGCTTACAGTTGGACTTGGCCGGCCTGATGAGCACGAGCTTGGTCTGCGCCACCCCGGCCCCCGTCAGGCCGATCTTGCGCTTGCCCGCCGGCCCGAAAACATCCGCAAGCTTCCTGCCACCGGCCGCGCCGACTACACAAGCACGTCACAACGATGCAGCATCTAAAACCGAGCAGTTACATATATATACAGGATTAAGTTTAGTCCTGAAAACACACACATAATACGCATATTTAAGATATTAACATATATTTAATAACATTATTTTATATCATATAATATATTATAGCATATTATTAAACACATCAATATATATCATTAAACATCCAATATATTAACACCATTATATTAAGATTTTCAATCACATTTCATCACGCTTAACATTTATACACCTGTCGTACATTATGCTAACAGTTCAGAACAGAACAGTTCAGAACAGAATAGTTCAGAACAGAACAGTTCAGAGCAGAACAGTTCAGAACAGAATAGTTCAGAACAGAACAGTTCAGAGCAGAACAGTTCAGAACACAACAGTTCAGAACAGAACAGTTCAGAACACAACAGTTCAGAACACAACAGTTCAGAACACAACAGTTCAGAACAGAACAGTTCAGAACAGAACAGTTCAGAACACAACAGTTCAGAACACAACAGTTCAGAACACAACAGTTCAGAACAGAACAGTTCAGAACACAACAGTTCAGAACAGAACAGTTCAGAACACAACAGTTCAGAACAGAACAGTTCAGAACACAACAGTTCAGAACAGAACAGTTCAGAACAGAATAGTTCAGAACAGAACAGTTCAGAACAGTTCAGAACAGAACAGTTCAGAACACAACAGTTCAGAACAGAACAGTTCAGAACACAACAGTTCAGAACAGTACAGTTCAGAACACAACAGTTCAGAACAGAACAGTTCAGAACAGTACAGTTCAGAACAGTACAGTTCAGAACAGAAGAGTTCAGAACAGAACAGTTCAGAACCGAACAGTTCATAATAGAACAGTTCGGTTCAGTTCGGAAAGAATAGTTCAGATGAAAAGAGAACAGTTCAGTTCAGAACAGAACAGTTCAGAACAGAGATGTAACTAGTGCATAGTGGCAAGTCACCACAGTACGTAGCCTGTTCATCAGGTCCAGCTAAGGCCACGAACGGGAAACTTGACAACGTAGCCTCACGTTGCCAAGTTCTTTCAAACAAAACAAGGTATTTGAATGTTGTAAACAAATTGACAGAAAACCAATTCAGTATCGATAACTTCTACAAGTCAGAGACAATTTACAGGTCCGGTAGATATATCATCGATAGAACATCGACAAAAAATTGATAAATCTATTTTCTTTACACAGTAAAATGGTTTCAAATGAGCTCAATTATGAATTCTCAGATTCAAAAGTTGTTCTGGCAAAATTTATGAAATTTTCCTTGACAGTGCTGTCAAACATTAAAACTTTCCGGCGCCAGCAACTATGAAACCATGCTTTACAGGCCCTTCAGCAAGACTGTTAAACACACAAGTGTCGCTAGCTGCTAACCCTGTGCCAGATAATTATTTATTTGGTTGGCGTCAGGAAGGGCATTCGGCCGTAAAACCCAGCTCCAGCAGTCCTCATAAGGCGCAAAACGTCTGACCTGTGTGAAAACATGAACATTATCATTATGGACATAAAAAAGAGACCAGTCCTTAGTTTAGTACCGTCAAACATGCAATCTGGCGTGCATGAACACGACAGCTAAGCGCACAGCAAAAATTTCAGAAAGGCTAAACAGCGACAATAACATGCAGCAAAAAAATTCATGCTTTAGTGTTTAAAATTGAACAAAGCTCACCGGATGCCTTGGTCATGGTAGTCTCCGACGTTGGCCAAGCTACTTCGGTTTTCCTCACATTCTCATTTCTGCCCGAGTCCTTCGCAGGACTTCGAGGTGCGCCGAGTCTTACATTCACTCCCCCTGCCGCAAACCCATCGAAGGGCTTCTGAAGCATCCGTTTGCCCGCCTGGCCGCCTGTATCCTTGCATGTCTCTTGCCTTGCCGCACCGGTAGCCTGTCCAAACTGTCCCGCGGCGGAATACTTTGTTTTCTGACCAGCCTCCATCCTCCATCCAACCGGCATGCTTCCCTCCTGCGCCCCTTTATCCCTCAACGCTCCACCCTGGCCCCCTTTTGACCTTCCACCCTGCCCGCTCAAATATCCCGACGCGCCTCCTTGCCCCCTTAAATTCTCCGTCACACCCTCACCACAATTCAAGGCCTCACTCCTTAGACCAAATCCAAATCTATGCCGACCGGCCTCAGAGGCGACCGGTAATGCCTGCTTCGTTCTCGTCGCCGTCGAGTCGACCAAAACGATGCGACCTTTGACCCTGGCGTCCCTCGTGGCTCCCTCGTCATCGCTGCTGGTTGCAGAGTATCTCTGATCAGCATCCGATCGAAAGAGAAACGGATTATCCGATGGCTTGAGATAGTCGGGCTGTACCTTAACGATGGTCAGGTTGCTGATGCGACGCTGATTCGCTGCTGCGACGGTGGCGGCAGTTTCTACGTTGTGGGGGATGCGCGTGCCCCAACAGGGGTTGTCCGCTTCCTCAGGGAAGACTGAAGTGTCGATGGGCGCAAGGTAATCGCATGGGGAATTGCGAGCACACTCAACGTCAGAGAGCTCCAAGCTGCAGAAGTACAGTGTAGCATACTATAGTATACATGTAGTATAGCATAGTATACTAAAGCACAGGATAGTATCGTATAGCATAGTATCGCATAGCACATGCAGTTACACACACGCGCATTTTGTGGCTGCAATCCCCGCTTATGCAAGAGTAGGCCATTTGCAGCCATAGACACCCGCCCTCCGCTTCAACCTATCCGTCGCATCCTCACGTTTCAATCTGGACATTAGCTTTCATATCCCTCTCCATCAAGCTATTCCATGTCGTTTCCGGTCTTCCTCTATGTCTTTTTCAAACTGCGTCATAATCCAAGCATTCATGCACCCAATGTTGGGTGCAAAAATGTTGGTTCTTTGCTCAAAACATGCCCTAGGAATCTCAGTCAATCATAGTATATGCAGTTTAGCAGAAGAAAATGTGTTGTACGACATATACCAATGACTAAGCGTATAATACTCCACAGCAGGGCACTCAATTTCTGTGCGCAAACGGCGTACCGAAAATAAATTTCAAAAGGATAACTTTATAAGTTTATATCCATTGAACTGAAAAATTAAGCAAAATTTAACACGATTTATTGAAACCAGTCAAACTAAATAGTACCTAGTAGTTAATAACGATTTTGATTATTAATAGAATTGGCTAGTGTAAAAAATTCTATTTTATTTTATTTCATGAAAAAAAACTTTTTTTTTACATTACAATACATTAAAATACAATGTCGTCCGTTAAAATGCATTAAAATACATTCAAATACAATGAAAAACATTAAAATACATACAAAATCGGTGTACAAAATCGGCTGGTAGAGATCAAACATTTACTAAGTATACAGTTGGCTAGTCCCATATCGTATTTGTGTAAAATACGCATCAACACTCATCTTACAGACTACTAATTGAAAAATCAGATATTTTGCTCTCAATTGATCAACAAAACAAAACACAACTAACCTTGACGTTGTTTGTTTTCTGCTCGCACCACTCACCCCACCACCCTTCCCCAGCTCCCCAATCCCTCTCAATCCCTCGCTGCCAACCCGCCCCTCCCACCCCTCCACCTTTTCAATTCCCCCGCACACTCCTATCCTAGAAATAATCGACCTTTCCCCGCCCATCGATCCTCCCCCCCGCCTAACCGGCGTCGACGAGAACCTCTTGTCCAGCGGTTCGATGGCGTTCGAGTGGAGTGGAACGAAGAAATGACTGCCAAAGAAATTCTCCTCCTCTACGTTCTCACATCCCAGTGTGTCGCTCTGCGTCTTGCCATCAAATCCGCTGCAACGACCATCTTGGATCTGATCGTCATGACGATCATCCTCTAGGGAATCGTCGAAGGAGTTCACCTCGCCAGATTCGCATCCGTTTGATTCTCCGGCTCGAAATGGAAACATTTCAGTTCCGGCAAAACCCTCGACAATGGCTGCATTTGAGACAACACCCGACGCTGAAATCTGACTGGAAGGTCGCGTCTGTGGACAGCCTGCAGTGACAGAACAACCTCCATTGGATGCTGCCATCGAAACAGGCTCGCTTAGATCAGCACCGAACCATCCGACAATCTCGGTTGGCTTGTCTACAAGCTCACGGCTTTCCAGCGTTTCCTCAAACTTCTCCTCTTGCTGCGTTATGGTCAAGACTGTCCCCTCATCTGTTGCATCACCAAATCCCCGCCTTGACTTGATCGCGTTCACAACAAATCCATCATGATACCCTGCGCGTTCATCTTCCTCATCAATTTGATACCTCGTCAGCCTGGTGCGAATTACTGCATTAGTCGTGCTCTGCCCCGCAGATTTCACTGTCTCCATTGAACTGACACCATCGACTCTTCGTTCCACGCTTAGTCCGGTGCGTTCATCGATCGTCTCGGTGATGAAGACCGTGTCGACGTGAGCCGTCTCCGTGTACTCCATCACTTCCATCTCAATCAGCTCCACTCGCTCCGTGATAACAACCTCGGTAGTGTACTCGCCATTGGAGTATGACTCCTCAACGAACTCGTCATGTTTGGCAGCTGTGTCAGCATGGCGACTGTTGCCCTTGTCGGCACGGCAATCGTTGCCCTTGTCGGCATGGCAACTGTGGCCACTGTCGGTATGGTAGCTGTTGCCCCTGTCAACCAATCCCCCATCGCTATAAATCTCCTTCTCTGTCCCAAAGCAGTTGTTCTCAGTTACCCCATGTGCATTCCTGGACAAATCCTCAGCAATTCTCTCATTCGAGGCCCTCAAGTTGGCGGCGCGCATCGCATTGTAAATCCCCGCTTCATCGTTACCTAAAGTGGATATCTTCGTGCTGTAAAAGCCTTCATCCGATAATGCCATGCTTTCTTCTCGAACCAGCTCACAAACGTGAACAGAGGCTGCTCCATGCATCGATTCTAGATCATAACGAAGCTCGACGCCCTCAGTGTTCCTGCGAGCCTCTGCCCAGTGACACCCCTTATCCAGACGCGCCATCACTGCGGGCGTTGACTCGTGCGACTGACAGACGATTGTATCCTCAAACTGATATTCTTCTCCATCGTCTTCATCTCTCATTCCATCCCCACCAAGATTATTCACGCCGTTTCCGCATATCTCATACATTCCATCCTCCTCCCCCTCGCAGTCAGACGCGTAGACGCTCTCACAGGGTGTTCCCTCCGCCGTCCAGTAGCACGTACCATACGAACTGCGGTTTCGACGCGAAGCGTTCCAATCATGGCCAGATGAACTTCTGCGTCTGGTGCCCGACGAGCTGCGGTCTCTGCCCAATGATCTACGGTCTCTGCCTGATAAGCTACGGTCTCTTCTAGATGAGGAGCTACGGTCTCTTCCAGACGACGTACAATCCTTTCCCGAAAGACTTCCGTTACTTTCCGACATGCTTCCATTTCTTCCATACAAACCGCTTCGATTCCTCCGCGACGACGAGGAGCTCCGTTCACTGATGGAAGACGGACTGTCATCCGTGCCTTCCATCAGTTCGTTCCTCTCTCGCAGCGCGCACAGCTTCTCTTCCAGTTCCTCCAGCCTACCATCGGTAAGTGGACCGGTGAGATGGTTCCACGTCTTCCGTGCACCAACCTTTGGTACACCAAACCCTCCCTCCGTGCTTCCATTCACAACAAACCCTTCCACCTTGTTTCCACCATCACCTCCAGCCTCTGATGCACTTTCACAACAAACAACACCCTCAGCTCTCCACTCCAAGCGCTCATCACCTACACTCCCCCCATCCTCTCTCGTCATCACACCACGACCTCCGACCCCCAAGTCCCCGTTGTCCCCAAACAGCGCGCGAGGGACACCGCCGCAGACCGGTGGGAGTGGACTGACGCTCAGCTTGGTGTAGGTCCCACAGCGCAGCAGCTGGGAGGGGGTGTCGACCATAAGGTGCACCCCCAGGTCGTCTGCCGCAAACGAGGCGCTGACGACTCCAGAGGGCTTAGGGCGTCTGGGCGGCGATGCAGAGCGAACCAAGGGCGCAGTGCCCCTATTGAGAGGCAGAATGTCGTTATCTACGGGCACTGTGCTCGTCCTCAGCACTGCACCCCTATTCAGCGTCCCCACAGCAGCTGCATCATTGTCACATGCTTCATTCGCTGAGCAAATTTCGCCAAATTCTCCACCAATGCCATGAGGAGCTTTAACGAACAACGGACGCGAGGCTGTACCAACAATTTGCGCTGCTCTTCTTTTAGCCCCGCCCCCAGGGGGCGTGGCCAGCAAAGGGGAGGAGCTTCTCCTCACCGCCCGGGGAGGCGTCACGTGCAGCTGGCTCTTGACGAAGGTCGCGCGCCTCATCGGGGTCAAGCAGTCGGCGGTCGACTGTCGATGGCGGGGCGACAGCGCGAGGGGCGAGAGACAGACTCGCGGTGCAGCAACACGCAACCCGTCTAGCTTAGACTCGCGGGCATTATTTGCAGGAGCCATTCCTAGAGTCTTAAGCTCGGTATTCTCAGCATTTGTTGATCCCTCCTCTATGATCTGCCCTGTTCCGATATATCCCAATCTACCGGATTGATCCGGGCATTCTAGAACATTCCGTCTTGATGCCGCCACCTGAGATTCAAGCATCGCGTCCTCACCAACGAATGGCAGCTTGAGCGGCGAGCTGCCGGGCACCACCGATCGTTTGACGATCGTCTCACGACGTATCGGGCTGTCGGCGAAACCCAGATTGTTGTCGGGGGCCAAAAGACCCTCGGGGCAACGACGGAATTCTGCCCCCACGTCAGACCTCGCGCGACCCTTTGCCCCGTCACGTCGTTTCTCGGGCGATTCCAACTTCTTGACCAGAAGCATTTTGTTTCCGACATTGCTGCGGGCTGGAGGGATGCTTTCTGACGCAAAGGCGTTATTGGTCGTCGCTGTGGAAACGGCGATGTTCTCTTTTCCCTCGTTATCCTCTTCATCCTCATATCTGACCAGACACGGGTTGCCCTGACCTAGAAACGAACCAATGGGAAGCGCAGAGGCGCCCTGGTTGTCGGAGAAAGGCTGCAGGGAGCGAGCGCGACGATTGATGGGAGGGATGGGTGCGAATGAACGCGAGCTCTTCTAAACAAACGCAAACGTGAGACAGTCAGAAATTTAAAACTTCTGAAAAACTATTGCAATAAAAATACAGAGCATCTAGCCTTTGTTTCAGATATTTCGTGCTTAACAGCGCAGCTCAGCAGACTAGGGCCATTTTAGTGCAACACAAAAGGAAGTCTAAAAATCACTCGCAAAGTATTTCTGTCAAACTTCTTGATAACCATCATCACATTCGCACACAAAATTCCAATTTGGATAAATCAAATTATTTCCAGAACTATTTAGTAATTATCTGCTGCATTTATGGTATAAATTTACAGTCAGAATGCACCAGACTTAAAATCATTGAACACAGTAATTCTTCCATTCGCAATCATAAATTTCCAAATTTCTGATATGTACCAAATTCGTGCAACAAAATATTTGACACTTCTAATTAAACTTTCCACTCAATCACGGCCCTTTACTACCCTGGCAAGTTGGGGAACAAAGATTTGACTTGCCGCTCAGAGCTCCCCAGGCGTGTCGCAAAAAGTGACTAAAAAGGGGGGAGCGGTTCTGTGTGTAGCCCTCCCGCACGAAACCGGACTGCAATAGTCTTCATAACTCATGGGATCTCGGTCTTAAAAAAATTCTCTAAACATCCACCAAATGACTTTTTATTTCGCCAGGTCGTACTTTTTTTCGCCAAATTTGTTACACATTGTCATTTGTTCCCTTTGAGCGCATCTGAATCATTAAATTTATTGCTCTTAGCATCACCATAATGAGAGTTATTGAGCTTCTAAGAACAAACGATAAATAAAGTATTCGCAAAGGGCTTTCGCCAAATGGAAAGAATATTCGCCAACCGCTCAAAAACTCATTTTTTGCTGATTTTGGCAACTGGCAGATCAAGCCCTGTCGTTACTACATACGATCCTCAAACAACAACCCTACCACCCCACGGCTCTTTACCCCTTTGCCGGTTCGTCGCTGCTCGCAGGTCCCGATGACGACAAACTGGAGCCGGTACGCGTCATTGACCTTCAAGCCGACGACCTCCCTGCAGCCGCCGGGCTCTGTGGGGGTCCACACGAGCGAGAGGACCTGGGGCTCGCCAGGCACCACATAGAGAGCAGCATGGTCCGCGGCAAACCCTCGCTTGAGCGGAAACTTCTCCAAGTGGACCTGAACACGGAGGGTAGAAAGAGAAACAGCTCAGTTCAGTGTCCGTCTGTAACGATACATTTATTGAAACTTATTTTGACAGTAAACTGTTAAACCAATGAATTCCGTTATTATGATATATACTGTCGCATTGCACATCCAAACGATAAAACTTTACATACCGTGCATTTCATTAAAACCAAAAATTAATCTTAATGCTCTGTCAAATGATAATGTGTATCCGGACAATGTTAACATAATTAGCTAAAGGATTGAGAACAAATTTTGACGAGTGACAATGAATTCCAAAACATACAAAAGTCACGCTAGTAATTCAACAGCACACAATCTTCAAACAAAATACTTCATACCAACGCATACACGGCACAACTAAGGTACTCTCCTTTACTAAACGCATCTTTTAAAAAAAACTCATTCCCGCGCAATTTGTAATTCTATGATACAAAACAAATAAAAAATCTAATACGGAAATAGTCCAATCAAGAATAAAATTAAAAGATATTAAACGGTTTAACGCAAAACACAGATGGATGTCATCGACCTGCTGCACGTAATGCAGGGGGTTGCTGACTTGCAGACAGCGCGTCCTGCTCTCACCCATGAACACACGACCAAACTCAACGACCGGCGGCTTGGCAAAGTGCGTCAGTTCGAGGGTTTCCACTTCCTCTGCAATCGAATCCTGGTGACCCCCATAGCAAGGGGGCGCCCCGGGGTCAACGGCGGCGATGTCAAACCGAGCCCCCTTGCCAGACTCGCACCATGTCCTTCGCTTGGATGGGGAGGGACCAGAGGCCGCCACTGCGGCGGCGCCGTCGTGCCCCAAACTAGAGCTCATACTGGCGTGCGTTGTAGAGTACTGAAAACACGCAAAACTTAAAGCTCGCCTATTCTTAGGAAAGGAAAAAACAATGCAGTGTACATACATACATACTGCACACATACATACACACATATATACCACTACACCACAGCGCCTCGCTGGGGTGTAGTGGTCAAGGCGTCGGACATGAGTCCGTGAGATCTGGGTTCAAGTCCCAGCGATAACAACGATCAGATCATGGCATCATAGGCCCTTCAGCAAGGCTGTTAAGCACACACGTGCTGCTAGCTGCTAAGTCCGTGCCAGGTAATTATTTATTTGGTTGGCGTCAGGAAGGGCATCAGCCATAAAAACCCAGCTACAGCAGTCATCATCAGGGTGTAAAATGTGTAAAAACATACATGAAATGTAACCATTAAATTAGGGTTAGCAAGTTAGGACTATGTTAGGGTAAGGGTCAGGTTAGGGTTGGGCTAGTTTTGCATACAATACACTGCAGTAGGTTATAATATACTGCGTTGTTGTTCACCTTTCCAAAGAATAACCCTTTTGTATTTTCTTCTTGCAGTTAAGGGACCGTTTGTAGCACAAAGACTATATATACAGTCCGGTTCTGTGCAAGAAAACCGGTGCAGAACCACTCCCCCTTCTTTAGTCACCTTTACTACTCGTCCGGGGAGCTCTGGGCCGCAAGCCAATTATTTCTTCCCCGGCCTGCTGGGGGTGGGATGGTGAGTGAAAAATAACAATCCTCATGGAAATCACTCTGAATTACAACTACAAAGTATAATTGCCAGAGCGCTGCCGGAGAGATATCCCACAAGGGGTGGGATGGGGATTGAAAATAACTATCCTCATGGAAATGACTCGGAACTACAAAGTAACTAATGTTAAACACGCAAAAACATGGCGCCTTCATACAGTTCATACCTACCGCACTGTCATTCACACTACCACGCGACTGGGGGTCCTAATTGCCCAATTAGGGCGTTGCCGCACTGACGTCCCTCGGCCAAACAAACTTTTGCATTTTCATTTGTAAACGCCAGCTTTAAAATTAAATTCGATTTAAATGAGCTGCCCAACGAAAAACAACCAATCAGGTAGCGCGTAATAAAATGTACCACCAATCGGGTAATTCATTTAATTTTGGCCGACCAGATTCAATTCTGGCGAATCACAGCTCTGGTCATGCTTCAATGAATTGTGCGCACTATTCACTACTTTTTTTTTTCGTAGAACTGATTCGTTAACATTTTAGGAAAAAGATTAATTTAATTTACACTGTACAAAAAAGGTCATGCGTGACTAAGCTAAATACTCTACAATCCTTGACCTATACAAAGTCTTCAATTAATAATTTAGGATCATAAGTTTTTACGAAGATTTTCATTTGTGGCTGGAATAGAATCATGTCGATGGATCGAAGAAAACGAATCGATGTTATTTTTCGGTCTGTCTCACTTAACTTCTTGCACTTAATTGGTTTAATTGTGTTCAATTTCAATTAGCCAGTATCATGGGTCTTTCCAAGTCCACGATGTTACAATTGAGTTAGTATTGAGTTAACGTCTACAATTTAGATTCACATTCACATTCACATTCTGAATAATATTACAATGTCAAAAAAGGTAGACTACAGCAAAAATGTGAATATGAACGTGAATCGAGCTTGTCATACACTAAAGGCCGGTTGCTAGACTTCGACTTAAAGTGCGATTTTATTTTGCAATCCGAATTAACCAATCAGATTATTCGATACAATTCTTTCATATATTGTCATTGGTTAATTCGGAGTACAACATAAAATCGCACTTCAAACCGAAGTCTAGCAACCGGTCTTAACTCTAACTCAATCGTAACACCGAGGACTTGAAATGACCCATTGATTAATTGGTTTAGTGCACTTAATTTTCGCGTTTTTGAGGGCTGCTCTCATTATAGGGTACAGGCCTATAGGCCTACTATATCCCTTATGCAGCGCTTCTTTCGCACATGTTCGTTTCGTCAGTTTGACCGATTCGCGAAATTCGCATCAATTAGGCCTACTCGCACACGAAAATTTCATGTTTTGCAGTAGGCGATGCAATTCAGCGCCATGATTGAAATGGCACACCTTAATGCAGGGGCGTAGCCGCTTCGGGGACGGGGGGACGCGCCCCCCTCCTCCCCGCGGACCAGAGAGTCCCCCCCTCATGAATAATGCATGGTGGTTTCCTTGAAAAATGCATTGATGGGGAGGACGCGTTCCCCGCATGAATTATGTTGGTCCCCCCCAAGAAAAAATGTTATTAACAAATATATGAATGGTTGTCTCCCCATGATTTATGGTTGGTCCCCCCCCCCAAGAAACAGGAGAAAAAGACCCTGTTAGTGGAAAATAATTTCTGTCAGCATC
>JAQIWG010005289.1:0-14729 GCA_034695025.1 Chamaedrilus cognettii | reverse complement strand
GCAGTCACAACTTATTTATTGCAGTCACAACTTATTTATTGCAGTCACAACTTATTTCATGCAGTCACAACTTATTTATTGCAGTCACAACTTATTTATTGCAGTCACAACTTATTTATTGCAGTCACAACTTATTTATTGCAGTCACAACCTTTTATATAGCCTAGTGACGACGCTCAGAAACTAAAAATGCGAATGCAATCTAAAATTACATAAATTCATCCATAAAAATGGGCTTAGTTTGTGATGGACTGGCCTTTGCTTAAACGACTCATAAACAAATGAAGAAGCATAATTTGGAACTGAAGTTTTCGCTTCACGCAGCAGAGTAACATCAGGTTTGACTGCACCAGTGTAAAATAACATTAGGTCTGTGACGTCATGGCACTCTGCGACCCACCTGAGAGGTCCCCGCGGCCCACTTGAGGGTCGCGACCCACTGTTTTAAAACCACTGCTGTAGGGTACTGTTCTAAAATTTCGACATGTTTGCCGCTGTTTGGTATATTTGCTATTCATCATTCAGTATTCTAGATTGGATGTTTGTTGCTAGCTCGCGTCGGCCATAATCTGGTATCGACTGCTATCCAGAGTAAAGATTTGTGCAGTTAAATAACATTTTTCGTGAAGAATCATGTTATTTTGTCGGTCATTTCGCGGCTAGCGTTACATTTTTCTGCTCTAATCTCTGGCGCGCAACGCTTTCATGGCGGCGACCATTTGCTGTCCGGCGCAATAAGGGAGGACAGCAGTAACGTCAGCGGTCCGCCGCTCAGGTGCGACGTTCTATTTTCAACATTGAAGGGGTCGAAATGAATTTTGAAAGTGCAAAAATTGAGTTGTAAAAATATCGGAATAGGAAGGCATATAAAGTATGTAGGGGTAGATAATAGGTAGGAGTATATGAAATAGTCCAACAGGTTATAATATATATGAAGTTCATAATAGATTATGAAATGGGTATGGTAGGAGAATAATTTTGATGTAGATCGGAGTATATGAAGTAGGTTGGCGTATAGACAGAAGTATAATTTTAAAGTAGGTAGGATTATAGTGAACTTTGTTTTCCACAAGTCAGTCAGCCCCCATTAGTTGGATAAAAAATGGGGCTCTTAGAGAATTAGTAAATAATGGATTCTAGCATTGGCTAAAAAATGTGAGTCGAAACAGTCGTGTCCAAATATTAGGGATCCTACCACCCCTCTGACCCTCGCAGAGATCGACGCTCATGCAGTTTGCGCTAAAGGAATCCTCAACTTTATGGTCAGGCTTGAGGAAGATGTTTCGGACTAGGGGCAATAGGGCGTCACCCGAGACTCGCGCCCATTTATTGTCCGGGCACTCGAGCAGCGAGCTTCCAATCACACTCGTCTTCCGCCGCTCCTCCTTCCGGTTTCAGCTCCTCCTTCCCTCCCTCACTCTCTCTCTCATCCGCGTTGATGACTGCTGTTACTGGTCTCAATGTCCCCCCGTTGCTTTTCATGTTGAAACGCAGTTTTAGAACCATTGGGGAAGATTGTCGTTTCCTTTGGGATTAATTTTTTTGTTTTTGGGCCTTTTTTTTTTTTTTGGTCTTTTTTTGCTGTTGGGTCTTAGTTTAAAATCTCGTACAAGTCTATATGTCTCACCAAATTGTTTACTGGTGAAAATTTACAAACGAAGCTAATATGATACTATTGGGGAAACTTTAGGATGCAAGTTCACTTCTACATGTATCGCTCCTCCGTTCCTTCTCCCTTTCCTCATCTCCCTTTCCGCTGCAATCGCCCCTTCCCCCCTCATGTTTAATGTCTGTTTCCAGCCGACTACCCGCATCACCGCCACCCATCCTCCACCACCACAGATCCCCGCCCCAGCGGCCCACCTGGGGGCACCACCCCGCGGCTCTACAGCTATCTCAGCGGGTCCGAGGGGGAAGGAGACCCCGGGCCCCCCCGAGGGGCTCCGGGCGCCAGGGGCGCAGCCCCCCGGCCCCCGCGATCGTGGGACGAGCGCAAGTCTGCCTCGTCGAGCTGCAGTAGCTTGAGTGAGAGCGGGACCCCCCCCGGGTCAGACTTCACGACGGACCGGCTGGAGGGGGGGGTGGGGGGCGAGGGGGGCGAGGGGGCGGGGGTGTACAATGAGTACCTGAGGGGCAGGCTGAGCAGCACGCTCGACAGTGGGGGGGGCCTGGGAGACGAGAACTTCTATGCGCGCATCAGGGACTCCGGTATGAACTTGATGTCAGAAAAACCGACCAAAAAAGAATAATATATATATATGGGCTGTGAATTGTAGATTTGCTGCGATTTTAAAAGAAGACAAGGAACATTTATGCAATTAATGCATGCGCACTGCACGTGTGTTTTACATCACACGATGAAGTCTATGAAATGGTGTCTCCATATCCTGATTGAGAATCTTTGGTTTGCAACAGGTTATTTAGTTACCATACTCGGTTATAACAGCTACAGTGCGGATGGTAGAGTTAACCACAATGCAGCGCTGCAATTGAATAACGACAACGCCCAATACAAATGTTAATTGTTTTAGTGAACATTAAACTGTCACACCCTGCTGCACAGGAGCCCTGATGCTGCCGATCATTCCTCCGCCTCCCTCCGACAGTTCCCCCGGCCCGGCCGTGCCCCCGCGCCACCAGGTCAAGAACAGGAATAAGAGGAACCCGATGTCCGCGCAGACGCTGGAGCGCCAGCCACGCGCATCGTCGCGCCACCTCGCGCAGGAGAATGATGCTGAGGATCGCTTTCTTCAGCACACCGCGTCTGGAAACATCTTTGATCAATCTGGTCTGCTTGCTCATCTGTTTGTGTGTATCTATTATTTATCTATTGTTTATTATTTATTACTGTGATGTATCTATTGTGGTTTATCATTTGTCTGCTATATTCTGTGCTTCTGTTTATTTTGAATTTATGTAACTTACTGAGCTTACTTGCTACTCCGTGCCTTGGCATAGATATGCCCGGTTTGATTAGTTTGAGTAGTATTTTATGCTAACAGGTTGAATCGTAAAGCTCTGGCTAGGCTACTCGGTCCAGCACCCACCCACACGCGGTGTGTAGGTCAAAGTTCAGTCGAACAAGGTTTCCTTCCATTGTGGATCGCCGGAATTTTTAGTATATTATTTACTTCATTTTCATATGTTAATGATTTGAAACTGAATTTATTTTCAAAAATATATACTTAAAATACGTATTTAAAAAAAAAGTATTAATCATTTGTTTCTATCTGTGGAAACGTTTTATTTTCCACCACAGGACACGACATCCGCCCGCCCACCGTTCCGACTTTTCCGCGCACCGTCCCGCGCACCATCAGCCTGCAACGGGACTCTCAGAACCGGGTCTCCTACCTGGACAACAACTGCGCGCCCCCCGTCCTGTCGCCCCACCTCAACATTCCCCCGCCCTCTAGCGAGATGGCCATGAGGGGGATCAGCGGCCTTCTGCCTGACAGGGGGGTGTCGGACCACCAGACACACATTGTCTCCGAGCGGTCAGTCAGACTAGATTGTGGTAGCATGTTTTGGACTTTTAAGTTATTAACTATTAGCTGTGAGTTAGACCTATAACATTTTTCTCGATGCAGTGTTCAGAGGGACTTTTTGTTTTAGGCAATAACATTGTGGACAAAATAATCAAGAAAATACAATAAATTATTGTTGCTTCATTCAGTAGCTGTGAATGTATTTTTGTTTGAAAAAGTTGAATTACTAAGAATTATATGGGGTTATAGAGGCGTCAATGTGCTTCAAGTTGAGTGTACGCAATAGGACTATGTAATAGGACTATGTAATAGGACTATGTAAGTAATCAATTCTGACTGATTTCAACCCTATTGACAAACCAAAAATTCAACAGGTATTTTTATTGTGAAGTTAGCGTATAGGTTTCTGTCCTGCAAGGCTCTCTATCGTGATCAACGGTTGCACCGTTGCTTTCACACGATATTGCACTCAAACAACGATCAATTTTTAATGAGAATTGGGAATTCCTTTTGGCGATGCGTTACAGACGAGGAATTCTTAGGTTTTAAAATAGGCCGATGTTCTCTTTCAAAGCTTCGTTCAGACTGATGTGCATGGAATTAACAAATGTTAGAAGAATTTTTCAAAAATTCTGAGACTTGATCCAGAGAGTACAGAATATACTAAAGTGCTATGCTCTAATGGTCGTGAGTTCCAATGATGAAATAAAAGTTGTTTTGAATAAATATTCTGAAGACTGCTCTGTTTGTATATGGTGGATCTATCAGATGAGTGCTTTGTAAGCATCAGATTTTTATATCAATTTATTGATATATTTGTGACATAAATATTAAATCCTGAGTCATTAGCGAAATTGATGCAAGTGTAAATTTTTTTTTTTTTAGAATAGATGAATCAGATTTGTTAGTTTCAAAAATTTGAAATTTCGTTTAATTTTGATGTTCATTAATTGACCCCTAAGACTCAAAATTAGCCCTCCAAAGAAGGAGGAAAAAGAGGATGATATATGGAATAAGTATACATCCGCGCCGTAAGTCATGGTGTTATGCTTAGCCTTCTTTATCATATTTTACTTTATCACATCAGCAATTTTAGCCTTCTCAACACGGGTTGTTTGACAACGTCAGATACCACGCCGTTGCAAGGCATTAATTTGCTGAGCGTTATCTGACGTTCCCTCATGAAACTATGGAGTGCTACTAATTCTGGCATTGTTGGGCTGGTGCTGAGAAGGCTATCATTTTGCTACGGCGGCGTCTCTGCAACATGTGTCTCTATATTGAGTCTTGAGTGTCAGCATGTTGGTCTATGATTTTTTTGAGTTTCCTTATTGGTTTTTCATATTCGTTTGCTGAAGATGGTTGTTTTCAAAACATTTCTTGTCGTTAGTTCTGATGTGGGCTTACGTTTCATAGAGGAGACAAATTTTTTCTGTGTACAAGTAGCGCTGCGATGCAGTTTGCGATGGCTTGCCTATCTTTCCTCTTATGATTCTGCGTCAGTGGTTTGATGACATTTGCTCCACATTCTATTGTATTGACAACGCTATTCATCAAAATCTCCTTTGACTGAGCAACAGTCGATTAGTCTCGATTCAGAATCCCAAGATAGGGTTTCCGATCTGAAGAAGCGACGTCGACGCTGGCCGACAGGCCTAGTTCATACAGAGCGGCTATTTTCTTCCAAATAGAATGCTGGAAATATTTGAATGCACCATTAGGAACATTGCTTTGCGTCGAGTTTGGAAGACAATCTAAACTAGCTAGGAGGCCATAGAACTTATAACCTACCTTATACAACTCTTTTCATTGACCAACTTCTTGATATCAGATTTCTATCACAAATGAAAATTGCTTGACGTTACAAAATTTCATCGCTGACGCTGTTAGTCATGTAGACGATAAGGCTTCGGGCTTTATTTTGAAAAATTTGCACTCTATTGTGTCGATTATGGGACTTTTTTGTTACGACTTATACGAGCATTGTTTTACGCGGTATATAGGCGCTTTGTTCCATAGATTTATTTATGTGAATCTAGTTTGTCAATTTTTGTGACATATTTTTTTTTTTTTTTGCTGGTAAATCATGGCATTAAAGCAATAGCCTGATTTTTTCCTTGAATTACTCTAGTCGGCTACTATGTTGTTTGTTTATTGTTTACAATCCGTGTATTTTGGTGCTTTAATAAATATCTCCGCTTGAACTGATACAAATACTTTCTACACTGAAAAGTACACAGGACAATCATAGTTCTAAGTGACATTTTCACACTACGATATAATATTACTCTGTTTTTTATTGAGCAGCTCTAAAACAAGGCCATGTGTTTTAGCACAAATTGTAATGGATTTAGGTTTCTTTTGCCAATAGTTTATGTATGATAATCGTTATACTTCTTCTGTTTTCCAAGTGATGATGAACTTATATTGATACAAGTCCATTTGCGAATTTCTTTAAAAAGACTGTCTTTGCGCATGCGCGCAAGCGCCACAAGTTCAAATAGACTCATATTGGTATTCACCATTGCGAGTTAACCTCGAGTTGGCTCAATCGGCGGATTGAGTGACGTCACGCTAGGCATAGGAGATTGACAACGGTCGCTCTCAACTCGCCGATTGACCAACTCGAGGTTCACTCGCAATGGTGGGTACGGATATCAGTCACTCATAATGATCAATCACAGATAACGTAAGGTACGTGGCAAACGGTCATTTTGGTATTTGAACTGAATATAACTTGAATCCTATGAATACCATATCGAAGCTGATGACCGCTTTAAAATGACGTTGCTAATACCAAAATAATCCTAGTCTTTGTTGTTACACATGGTCCTTAAACTCCCAAAACCGAAACCACTTGTTGCCATCATGTTTTTGTATAAACTCAACTAATTTCTGTGTGATTTTTTTTTTTGCTTGCGCGTTGCAGTCAGACGGTGACGTTCACGTCCGCCGCCGCGCCCCTGGGGGGCGCCCCCGCCCCCCTGCCCGCCTACCCCTCGATGCACAATGACTTTCGTGACTATTCCACTTCCTTCAGCTCGGTGGGGTACCAGGTGAAGAAGCATCTCGCGTGTCGGCGCACGTGGAAATGTTGCGCGCTCGTGCTCGCTGGTGTCGCGGTGTTCCTCGTCGCTACCGTCGCCTACCTCATCGGTGAGCACTCGCTCTGGCTGTTCTTAAGTCTTCTTCTATCGGCCAGCTTAGAATTGGATGATATGCATCTATATAGGCCTTTCTCATCGATGAATGTCCACGCTGGCTGTTCTGTTTCTTCTTCCATAGGGTTTCTTTCCACGGTGTATATTTTGCATACAATTTTGCATGCAATTTTGCATGCATAGATGTTAACAAAATTACAATGTAAAATGTACTTAACTGGGTTTCATGCACGCCGTGCAGAAATTCAGCTAAGGAACAGGCCGTGCATGAAACCCAGTTAAGGAAATCGTTGTCATGACAACGGACTTCAACTGGCCGTGATTCTGTACATACAAAATTGCATTCAAAATTGCATGCAAAATATGCACCGTGGTAAGAGACCAGTAGGCGAGCGTAGAATTGGATGTGCTTCTGAATAGGCATATGATCTTATATTCTGTGACACAGCATATGTGATGTTGCTAAATGCTTAGGTAAAAAACATGCACAAAATAATCATAATAATAGTTGCTGTGTCAAAATTGCCAGTTGATTGTAGCTTCAGAATTTAAACCAAGTGTTTATTGAATTTTCATGACATACATATTATACAGTATTCATATCCCAGGTACAACGTTGTGTGGGTACAATGTTGTGGCAACATGTTGTGGGCGCGGCCTGAGTCTGTAGGGGCGCTGAATCCATGACATTCTGTTACCCGCTTAGCATAGAGTGCTTAACCTTTACCGTCTTAAGCGAATAAACTGGCGCCATCTTTCAAAAATAAATAGACAGGAAACTGGTTGAATAATATTAGATTATTTTGCGATAAATGTTTTTGTTTCAGCGATGAAAGTGTACAACTTATCGTGGAGCTTCTCCACTCGTCCTATGCTTACTGACGCGTATGATCCCACCAAGTCGTCCAGTCCAACGTTGGGTCAGTGAAGCATAACTCATCGCACAGAGCTAAATGGTATATAATCGATGTCCTTATAATTATGTTTTCAAGCGCCGTTGCAATACAAAGTGCAGAAATATAAATTATATATTTGGCTAGCTTTTGACTCTGAAGTCCCCTAATTGAAAGCATAATTTAGTGACTGCATGTGATCTTTGAACTTTTGTAAGGCATGTTTCGATTTGAAAATTGATTGAAGTCAAAGTGTAACTCATTGCTTGGTCATAACTCATTGTGATGAAGTGCCATCATGGTGTAAAACGCGTATAAACTGCAACGCTTGTGGCATCTTTAGGCTCCGGTTCTGAGCCGCCCGCGTCTGTGATACCGACCCCCTATGTGTTTGGGCGGGTCGCGACCCTCGACCTCGTTACCCAGGACTTTGTCCGACTGACCTTTCACCTCGCCGACCCAGGTCATGTGAAGTACAACCTGTCCGTGCCCCCCGGCGTCGTGATCGGCGTGTACGGGCGTAGGAATATGCAGCCGACACACGTGCAGTACGACTTTGTGAGTGTGATAGATGGCGACAGGCGTTTGGTTACACCGACGCAGCAGCAGCGGATAGCTCGAGCCGCTACGACTATGGTCAGTTGATCCTGATCGTACTGTTGAGGCAGCCAATCAAATAATTTCGCTTGACATGGCCCACGAGTTTTGATCTATTATAAATTTTTTATGATTTGTATTTTGTTTAAACGTAAGATGCGTGATGATTAGAGAATATTTGTCATTGTGGGTGTGGCTTGCAACCAGGGCAGTCGCTTTGAGTTTCCGTGACGTCATCTGAAAAATTAATTTTAATTTTATTGAAGGTCAATTTCAGTGTAATGAGTCGTAGCGACCTTTACGCAAATTGCACAATCTGATTTAAATTATTCATGTCATGCATGTTTATTCTTCTAAGCTACTTTGTGACATCATGAAGCATAATGAATCGTTTGTGACGTCATGGATCGTACTGAATTCTTGGTGACGTCATAGAATGCAATTAATCATTTATGACGCTATGGCGCGCAATAATATGATATGTTTCTAGTGCTCAAATAATTGTCGACCAAAGTTACGTCGCTTTAATTGAATCGTTGTTGTGCTGGGTCCAGCAGCAGTCGCCCCTCCGCACGGCCGACTCTGTGTTCAGTCACCAGATGGCCGAGGGGATCTGGTATGTGGGCGTTTATCACGACGGAACCCGGCGTGGCAAGCGCGTTCAATTCCTCGCCACTAAACAAGGTCGGGTCAGCTGAGTTCGTCCAATGAAACTTATTTAGCGCAGTTAATGCCTCTGTTATCATGATACTGCTCAGGATTATGTTATATTTTGATAAAATGCTGCATGGATAGAAGGAGGCTGAAAACCTGACGGATAGAAGGATGGAGAAATATAGTAATTACTGTAGCTCTTCAATTTATACTGTTACTTCTTGGTATTCTCGCTGTGTAATGGCTATAATTTATCTTTATTAACACAGTAGACAAATTTTTATTTACCAACGGCTATGTTGACCTGGTACCTGGTGAGACCTGGTATTATTGGGAGCAGTAACCTCTTAAAAACAAGCGTCTTTCTTTATATAATAACTCTCCTGAGCTTGTAATTAGTTGAATTAGTCAAAAGTCCTTCCTTTTCATTCGTCGAGTTTTAGGCAGTCAAGCAATGGAGGGTAACGTTGTTGTATGTTACAATAATTCAAATTATCATTTATAATATTTCAGATGGCGCCAGCGATAGATCAAGTCGTGACTGTCAAGGTCACGGAGAGGTCATTGAAGGAATGTGTCAATGCTTTCCGGGTTACGATGGACCCAACTGCACTCTCAGTTAGTCTAACTCTAGTCAACCTTTGATTTATAATAAAGATATAATATATATAGTTCGAAGGGATTGCTTTAAAAATAAAATAGATGCGATCTTTCTTTTTTCCATTTTAGATCAGTAACAATACCAGGATATCATAATAACTTCAATGACACTACAATTAAAATAAAGGAATCGAATGTTTTTGTTTAATTGTTTTTTGCTCTGCGTCCTAATTTTAAAAACATTTCATATAATATATTATATTGTGTAGCTTGTATATTGAAATGAATTGCTATTGTTTGTCTTAACTAGGAGTTTGTCCAGCGGTGTGTCTGGGCAATGGGGTCTACAAGGGTGGCGCCTGCAAGTGTTTTCGCGGTTGGGGGGGTGTCGAGTGCGAAGTTCCGTCCACCGACTGTCCTGACCCCACATGTGGGGGCAGGGGAAAATGTGTGGAAGGGGAGTGCCTGTGTTCACCCGGCTACACCGGCCCTGATTGTGCCATTGGTTTGTTTCAAGAATTTTTGGGGTTTATGCTACTAAGCTTATATTTAATTTCATTAATAAATTTAGAATTATTGCTTTTTTTCTGCAATGATTAAGTTTGTCTATTAGGTCATTTAAGTATTTTATCCCATGTGCAGTTGTAGTTAGAACTATATTGCAAAAAATGTCATAATGGAGTCCTCTACTGGTAATTTTGATGTAGATGCAACAACTTCCTTTAAAATAATGATGGCATTCTTTTATTAAGCATATAGTCTGCATTTTTGTCGTAATTCAATACAAATATTCCGAAGCGTGCGACAATGTCATTAATGTATAGTATTCTCTTTAAAATCTCTTTCCTTTCTCTCTTTACAACTTGTTAGCACTCACGTTTTTGTTTTAAATACTGTCAATTTAGTTACAATCTAAAATGTAGCTTTAGTTTGTCTTTTTCTTTTGCATGGGGTTGCGGTTTGTCAAACTGTTTTCGTATAATCAAAACAGTTAGTTTTAATAAAAATATGAGATTTTAAAATATTATTTATCATTAATATTTGATGTTTAAAGTTGAATATGCTCGCTCGGTGCAGGGGTGTGCGATGCATATTTATGCGTGCTATGCAGAGGTGTGTGATGCGGAGTGCGTGCACGGTCGGTGCGAGCGCCAGCGCTGCGTATGCGATCAAGGCTGGTCGGGTGCAGCGTGCGATGAGCGTGAGTGTGACTCGCGTTGCGCCGCACACGGCTACTGCTCGCGCGGAATGTGCGTCTGTCAGCCCGGCTGGAACGGACGACACTGCACTTTCGGTGAACCGCTGCTGCTGTTTTTATTATTATTTTTGTTTGTTTTCGTTGTTGTCGTTTTTAAATCATGTTTAATGCATCAAAAAGGAGCTGATTTTTGACAGCACTGGCATTTTGTGATAAGGGCCGTGAAGGAGAAAAGTATGTGCCCAATAGAAGCCTGTTGCTAATAATTAATTACTTTTAAGATCCGAATATAGCCGTTGAATTTAAAATTTGAATCCTTGTTAATGTTAGCAATCTTAGTAATCAGCTCCAAAGTTCCAATGATTTGTTCGTGAAAAAACATAAAAACTTGTTTATGTAGTGAACCGAACTCAAACTGAATTATTTGATTGGTCGCGGCTAAATTGTGCCTCGTTTCCAGCGGAATCATTCTATTGGTAGCTTGTAAATTCTAGCCCGCTTTAAGTGTAATCATTTGATTGGTCGTTGCTAAAGTTAGCATTGCAATTATCATTTTTCTGTCCAAAGAAGGGTGCCCGGGAGGGTGCAGTCACCACGGGGGGTGTCAACTCTTCCAGAGCGGCTGGGCGTGTATCTGTCACGACAACTGGAAGGGTGCGGCCTGCGACATCGCGATGGAGGCGGACTGCGACACCAACCTGGATGAGGATCATGGTGATCACAACAATACCCTAATACCACTGGGTTTAAAATCTGTTTCATCATCCAAATACATTATTGAAGAGCGCATAAAGATTAAAAGAGTAATCATGATGACTATGTTATGTAAATTTTAGAATTGTGTAAAAAAAAATCAAATTGCTGATTGTTTTGCTGCATTATCTCATTGCCAGACTATCATGAAACGATTCTCTTATCCTACAGGTCGTTGGAAATTTGATTTGCACTTCCTCAATACCGGTATCTATTGTAAATTGAGTGAATCTTTTCATCAAGTTTTCAAACCAGAAGTACATTCCTCTTGTAGATCGAAGAAGACTGTAGAGTAATTCGCCTGCCTCCCAAAGCAGAGAGGGCGAGTCAGGAGGCGACTAAATAAGGGACAGCAATTCTTTGCTTGTTCCCAAGGCATTGAACCGGTCTGTGATACTCTTTGTTTCTACACGCGGCCCTTAGACCTTAACTGTACAAACTGATGCTGTTCAGATGGCCTGACGGACTGCCTGGACCCGGACTGCTGCGTGTCCATCTCGTGTCGGGACAGCGTACACTGCGGCACTGCCCCCGACCCCATGGAGATCCTGCTACGCAAACAGCCCCCGAGCAACTCGGCGTCTTTCTACGACCGCATGCGCTTCCTCGTGGAGGAGGACAGTGTGCAGAGCTACGCCACGATTAGCTCCTTCAACCAAACGTGAGCCAACCATGGAGTTCAATCTGGTTCAGAACAGAACCGTTGAGAACAGAACAGAATGGAACAGTTCAGAACAGTACAGTTCAGAATAGTTCCGAACAGAACAGTACAGTTCAGAACAGAACAGAACAGTTCAGTTCAGAACATAACAGAACAGTTCAGAATAGAACATAATACATACTATAGTACTATATAATGAGATGGTAGTGTGTAGCGTTACGCACCATCAACTCATTCAACCAGACGTGAGACCACCTGGACTATATAATGAGATGGTAGTGTGTAGCGCTACGCCACCATCAGCTCCTTCAACTGGACATGAGCACAGGCTCTTTATTATCACACAAACACTTTACTTCATAACCTGAGGTATAACCTGGACTATATAATGAGGTAGTAGCGTGTAGAGCTACGCCACAATCAGCTCCTTTACCCAGACGTGAAAGTCAATCAAGATTTGTCATGACGCTCATCGTTTGAAGTATGACCTACTAGGTCATAGTTGAAAGACCCTGCCTAGGTCAGACCTAGGCAGGGTCTTTCAACTGGTGTTCTGCAGAACACTTATGTTCCGTGGCGAGTAGCCAAGACGTGAGCACAAGCCCTTTATTATCACACAAACACTCGTGTTAGTAGCCAAGTGTTCCGGCAACCAGCAGATTACAATAAAAAATTTGATATCTTTAAAATCGTGACTCTTCTTTAGAGAAATGAAGTGTTTCTTCATTCAGAAATGGTTGAGAACCCTTCAGATGGTACGATTTAGGATTTAAGCACTCTGTCACAGACTGTTCAGCTCTTGTTCTGTTGCTAGTCAGGTGTCGGTGATCCGGGGCAAGGTCACGACCCTGGATGGCTCGGCTCTGATTGGTGTTCGCGTCAGTGTCCTGACCCAGCCCCTCTACGGCTTCACCCTCACACGCGAGCAGGGCCTGTGAGTGACAGCTTTTTTATTATCATTTCATTACTAGTGTTCTTCTTTCAAATCTATTGTTATTTACAAAACATGCTACAGACTGTGCGGGAAAAAATCTACATGATCTCAGCTCTGAACCAAATATGGCCATCTTATATTCTGTTGCCTGCCATGGCTGTTTATGTTTGTATGTAGTTATAGAACACTTCAAACACATCAAAGATGCATGTATGTCCTACAAACGGGGATGAAAAATGCATCGCTGAATTACAATTGTACATTTTGAATTTTGTCACGCTTTGCACAAGATAAATATTTACTAAATAATAGTTTATGTGAGTGTGCATTGCAGGTTTGACATGCTCGTCAATGGCGGCGGTTCCGTTACACTTCAGTTCCAACGTCAACCATTTCAGGTTCGCTATAACTTTTTAGGCTCACTTTCAACATTTTTAAGGGAGCTTCTGATTTAAAAAATAAAGTTTAGAGCAAGTTGGGGAAAGGAGAGAAGTCTTAGTGGATGAACCGATGCCCGGTGGTGTACTTAGGTGAAGAAAGTTACGGCGATGGTTCCGTGGAACCGGATGGTGCGCATGGAGGAGGTGGTGCTCATCCTGGAGGGGGAGCGTGAGCCCCTGGAGGAGCCCTGCCCCCAGTCCGTCCACGACCACTATGCAATGAGGCCGGCGGTCTTCTCGACGTGGGAGCACATGCAACTCGGGACCTGCCCCTCGCTCACCGGCGTCGTGCCTGAGTCGCAGGTCTGCTCAACTGGTTTTGAGTTATCTTTGTACTGTGGTTGTTGTTCCAATTGACATAGTGATTTTAAAAAGTCCTTTTTTATTTGTACTATATCGGCAAAACGCGGACTGCTAAATTGGCATGGACTTTTTTTATAGAATTTACTGATAACAGATAGAAGTTGAAGGAAGTAGTGTAACATAATGTTTGATGGATCGTGGATTTTTTTTAAGAAGTGGCGTAACATATTCTTTATTGATCATTGTTTATAATGTTTGAAAACTGTCAGATCTAGTTCTTTATTTATGATGAACTTTATTCGCTCATCGAGTAGACACATACACATCACAACGCTATCACAAACACTTCAATGAACAATAATAGCTTGGACATGAAAAGCATATTCAAACTACAAGATATACTATGCATTACAAGATATACTATACCGTACAAGATATAGTATGCAGTTTGATAATGAATCCTAGTTCATAGTCCAACCTCGAACTTTGCAATCATATTTTTCCATCGTGTCTAGGTGCTCCAGCAGAGCCTGCACATCCCCGGCACGGACGTCCACCTCGTCTACCACAGCAGCGAGACGGCGGGCTACATGTCGACCATCATGATCGTGCTGACGCAGGACAGCGTACCGCCGCGCGGTCTGGTGTCAGTCCACCTGCGCGTGCTCGTCGAGGGCCTGCTCTTTGAGCGGACCTTCGAGGCAGACCGTGGACTCAAGTATCGCTTCGCGTGGGACCGACGCAATGCGTACAACCAGAAGGTCTACGGGATTGTCGTCGCTATCGGTGAGCGGCGGGTTGGATGCCTTTCAATATGAGAATATTTATGAATGATGTTTTGGTATTTCAGGAAGGGTACCTGGCCATGCAAATCAGCTCCAGCGGTCCTCACTTTGGACATGGGCATTAACAGAATAGATGACAAAATGTGGTTAGGTATGACGATAATTTATATGATGTTATTATAATTATGATATGAGATAATAATGATATGAGATAATTATGATATGAGATAATTATTTTATGAGATAATTATTATATAAGATA
>JAQIWG010005288.1:0-14730 GCA_034695025.1 Chamaedrilus cognettii | reverse complement strand
GAAATGCGGCAATGCTGTACAAATTTACTTGCGGAGGCCCCCTTCTTTGCGTTGCAGAGGCCCCCTTGTTTGCGGAGGCCCGGGGCACGTGCCCCATGTGCCCCATATGTAAATCCGGCACTGGAAATAAAAAATAAAGAATAGAAAATAGAGCGCAAAGCAGCGAAATCAAAATTCAAGCGGAACGAATAATGACGCATTAGGAATAAAGTGAAATAACGACAGACCAACCCCATCTTCCCAATGCCAACTACAAACAACATCCTAAAAATTTTTTGCAAAGTGGTTAACAGCCAGCTACGCTTGTGTGTAAAATTAAAATCATTGCTGAAATGGCTGCAATGCCGTGCATAATGGATCCCTTCGTAGTTTACAGTGTCAAAATTTGAACTCCGGAACTCACGCTCATAATTCCGACGATTAAACTACTTCCCCGTTGCTTCACGAAACGTAACTATTCAAGCTTTCTCAAAATCCAAACTAAACGAATTTCATTAAAGCGATGATATTTAATCAGAACTTGCGTCAAATCCAAAAATCAAAATTAAATCCTAAAATAACAAAATAAAAATTCAAATTTGAGCACCAGTTGTTGCAATCAGTGTTGACATTAAACGTTTGGAAATAATGGAGGTAAATTAGTATTTACCTGTCTTGGTCGTGTTGTCGAATCGGGCTCGTTTGTTGTGCAGGGGTATCTCCACTTCGTCGTCAATCCCTCTCTTGCCAATCTCTCTCTCCAGCCCTCGTAGATCAACTATAGCAGCAGAATTAGCAAATTTGCCTGCATATTTATGATCCTGTAAACATAATCCAGAAAATAGTGCATTTCTAACTTAATTCAAGGAGTTTATAGGGAAGTTTAATGACCGTGTGCAGTAACGAAGACGATTGCCGTCCAGTCCAGTGCCTCGGCCTAGGTTATACCAAGCAAAGAACCGCTCCCCCCTCTTTAGTCGCTTAGTCGCCTTTTACGACTCAAACAGGGAGCTCTGGGCTGCAGATCAATTCTTTGTTCCCCGATCTGCAGGGGTATAATCCCAGGAGTTTCATACTCAACCTTCAGTGGACCTAATGCTTCAGGTACTCTGTCGTTCGCAAAATGTTTGATTTATTTTATGCATTTTTGTCCTTGAATATATTCTCGTTTTTATATAAACATCCGCTGCAGAGGACACAGTATAGCAAACAGCAGAATTCACAAACCAACTAACTCAACTATCGACACAATTTATTCAATAGTCGGCAACAGCATCCTTTCAAACTAAGCGGGCCACAGAGCATCTGTTTGCACACGTCACAAAAAGTCTTCAAGGTTAATCACTTGATATCTCGAGTCTTCGCCAGATCACAAAAAGAAACATTTGCGATTTTACTGTAAAAAAAGTTTTAAAAAGGAGTTTAAGGACCGTCACAAAGAATCTTACAGTCTGGTTCTATGTATGGGAGCCGGTGTCACAGAACCGCTCCCCTTTCGTCAGTCGCCTTTTACGACTCGCACGGGGAGCTCTGGGCTGCAAGCCAATTGTTTGTTTCCCGATCTGCAGGGGATTGATGCCAATGTAGAAATGTTGCACGTACTATGGTCGTCGACCGGAGTTGCCATAGCACCAGCAACAGCAGCAGCAGCAGCAGCAGCACGAGCCTCCCTAAAACCGCCAGTCACGCGCCGAGCCGCTTCAAGTTCCTGCAACAAAGAAGTTTCAGCTTTAATAGACATAGTTTAATCATCAATTGTAAATAGATCTATCATTGGGTTTCATGTGATGTCACATCCGATAGAAAGCATCAAAATGGCAGAGCCCGCTCGCTGTATGTTTCACTTAATGAATAATTATCACTAAGCATATTTTTGAAAAAGATTTAAAATAAAAAAATGTAATAAATTTTGCCACCAAAAAAAAATCGGTTTCATTTGCATTTCATGATTCATGAGCGTTATTCTTTAATGGTAATAAAGCACGAGCGCTCAAGAAAAGCGTGTAGACCTTCAAAGCAGACGTATATAAACCATGCACAATATTAGCGAGATGGAGCCACAATCAACACTTGGTTGAATATCAGTAGCACGATGATAATAATAATAATAATAATAATAATAATAAAAATGAAGGATCAAGTCTTTTCCAGCATAAAACAACATCGCTGATGACCTCCCTTCACCGTGGGCAGCCATCTCTAACCGGACCGTGAAGAATTGGACTCACGGCGAAGTTGAACACAAACTCGACTTGAACTCACCGCAAAGTTGAACAACTCGACTTGGACTCACCGAGAAGTTGACGAAGGATTCTGATGCAAGCGTCCTCTCGACGGTGGCCACAAACAGGGCGTCGACGGTCGTCAGTTGGAGTTCCAGGTCTGAGGCCTCCAGGTCTCGCCTCATCTCTTGAGCGTCGACTCCGCTCTTCGCCAAGATGAAGACATCTCTGCAGCGAGTCATAACTAACGTTGCACACAAGCAGGTTAAAAAAATAAAAATAAAGGCTATATACAGTCCGGTTATGTGCAAGGGAGCCAGCACAAAACCGCTCCCCCTTCTTTAGTCGCCTTTTACGACTCGCCGGGGGAGTAATGGGCTGCCAGTCAATTTTTTATTCCCCAGCCTGCAGGGGGTGCAAGCAGGCGTATCAGTGAACGCATAATTGCACGCGTAGCCCATGCGTCTATGCACGCAAGCTTTTAAATCAGTGCATGCAAGCTGATGCATCTGTGCAGACAAGCTCTCATGCATATCATCATCATACGCGTGCAAGATGGCACATCTGCGCATGCATCAACGCTCAGGCATCAAAGCATTGAAGGTCAGGCTTCCGCATATAAATAGACATAAAGCCAAGCATTATACATTGGCAACAAAGTTGCACGATTGCCAAGTAGTTCCTGCTACTAAATCAAAATGCAACCCTTGAACAGTTGACAATTTCTGCCTCAGCTCAGCCCCCCCCCCCCGGGGTCGCAACCAAGCTCAGACTGACAAATGAAAAATGTATCAACCTCAATGCTATTCCAACTATTTCACTCGTTGAAACTAGAGCACTAAGCTGTAATAGCCTTTGTTAGTACACCGTGTGTACTAACAAAGACTATTAGAGTCCGATTCCTTGGGTTCAAGCACCAAACCACTCCTATTTTTTCCTCATCGCTAGAGGCGTGGATATAGTTTAATGAGCAGAAATGGACGTGGGGTAGTTACAGTTGCGGAAGTAGAATTAGCCGAGGCATCGCGGCTTGGAATATATCACTCGATTCTTGGGATATTTGAGTTTAGTAATTTAGGGACCTAATGATTTTGAACACGTTGGGGATATTTTGCGAATTATCATTTAGTAGGAAGTGGTGCATTTTTTATAATAAAGGCTAAGAATACTTTTTGCAAAAAAGTACAATCTAGAAATATTTTTGATCGAGCTACCTAGAATCTAGGGATATTCCGCTTGGGTACAATGGTATCGCTGCCGCCCATAAATTGTGACGTCATCAAACGATAATGTTTATTTATAAGTTAGGAAGAAAATGAGGGCGTTAAAAAATATAATATCAAACACTTGATTCCTAATCGAAAAATGAGGGTTACGACGCATCTCGGGTTCATCGTTGGGGTGCGAAAATTGTGCAGTTTTTCTGAATTTGTGATGCACGAAAAACAACGCCTATTTCTAGTAATCTGCAACAGCATCCAGTACCATTTTTTGAACATGTAAATTTTCATATAGGAGCATATGGAGCGTACGGAGCGTACGGAGCGTACGGAGCGCACAAAGCGTAAGGAGCATACGGAGCATATGGAGCATATGGAGCGTATGGAGACGCACGGAGATATACAGAGACGTAGGCTTACGGATCACGGCAACACCTCTATATGTGGTACGGAGGTGTGGGTCTAGCATACAGGCCAATCTTACAGACCAGCTTTAAGGATTGCACAGACTATGTTGCATAACACAGTTGCATGTAGTCCTTTCTATAAATAAGTTAGGCCTTTCACATAGGAAATGCTACAGATAAAATCGACGACCCTAACCCTAACTCGAACCCTTAATAAATATTTCAGCAGGGGTTCACTCGTTTTTGTAATAGCCTATACTGCATATATGTGACCTCCAGATTCTGTGGGTCAAATTTGACCCCCGTAATCTGGATTCGGGGAACTATTTTATGATGACTACCCAATTTTGTGCATCCCGGAGGCTCCTAGCTAAAATTTTAATCTGAGTTAGAATCGTTGACTTGGGTCGAGAGGTAGGCCTAACTTGGATAAATTTGGTTAAATTTTATTGAGGGGATGTGGGTCAAATCAACTTTGAAAGTTTCTTGAGAAGTCAAATGTTTTATCTCAGCAACCTCTGGACCACAGTCAACGTCGATTCTAAATCAAATTTTTATTTTTCTGATTTTAAATTTTTCCAGGTTATAATAATAATAATAATTATATCCATTCTCAATCTCCAAGCCCATAGTAATTCGAATACAGATTCTCTGAATATACTATGTTCAAGCCGAGTTCAAAACAATAGTGACATGGGCTACTTCAGCCAATCTCTGTATTTCATATGAAAAGCACATAGGACACGATTTGTGGGGTTAAAATTGTGCTTTCAGCAAAAATTTGCATTTCTTGTTTCATTCGTCTTCAACGACACAATCAGGAAGCTCTGAGCAGCATACCCATTCTCAATATACTAAGTCTGTCGGAAGAATGCGAGCATCCTACATGGTGGACTGTAATAGTTTTTGTTACTACCCATCGTCCTAAACACCTACCCCCCCCCTTTTTAATATCTGGGAGTTAAGGATCGTGTGTAGTAATGAAGACTATTACAATCCAATTCAGTGCCTCGGCCTCGGCTATACCAAGCAAAGAACCGCTCCCCCGTCTATAGCTTTTGCGGCTCGCCCGAGGAGCTCTGGGCTGCAGCTCAATTCTTCCCCTACTTGCAGGGGTAAACCCCCCAACGAAAACAAAAAAAAATCCTACTTGTTGCGAGAGGCGCCGGGGTTGAGCGGGTCGATCGGGACTGGCATGACAAGTGCACGACGGATCTGGCCGTTCTTTGAAGCACCTTTGACGAGGTCGACGTTACGAGGGTGAACATTTCTCATCTCGAATGCGACGTAGCCTCGCAGCGCTGCCACACAGCACACGACAACGGTCACATCGCATCCTTGAAAGAAGAACAAGAACAAAGAACTCAAAGCAAGATTTTGTTCTTTTGTTTTATTGTGTTTTAGGGACCGTTTGCAGCACACAAAGGCTATATATAGTCCGGTTTTGTGCAAGGAAGCTCGCACAGAACCGCTCCCCCTTCTTTAGTCGCCTTTTACGACTCGCTCGGGTAGCTCTGAGCTGCACGCCAATTTTTAGTTCCCTGGCCTGCAGGGGGCTAGCAAGATGCATGCTCGTCGTCACTTAACTTTATTTTGCGAATTTAACAGGATATGGCGACTAAGAGTTTTATTAGGATTTTAGGCATTAAAATTTTGATTAAAGTGAGGCGCCGTGGTGTAGTAGTTAAGGCGTCGGACTTTGAGTCCAGAGGACCTGGGTTCCTTGCGCTTGAAACTATGAAACCATGCGTTACAGGCCCTTCGGCAAGGCTGTTAAGCGCACAAGTGTCGTTAGCTGATAATCAGCGTCCAGGGTAATTTATCATTCTGGTTGGCGACAGGAAGGGCATCCGGCCGTAAAAACCGCCGTTTACAATATAAATGTCTATCCTGTGTTAACATGGACACGGAGTTACAGGCATGTTTGTAGCGCATTGGAATGAACGTCAAAAACGGTGAATATTATTATTATTATTATTAAAGTTGGTTTTAAAGGTACAAGTTTGAGCTGATATGCGAGCGTGCAAAATATTTAAATCTGAATACATTGCTTTTACTTCAGAATAACACTTAAATCCTTTAAGAAACTAGAAACTTATGCAAAAAAAATGTTAGTTTTTTTTTATTACATGAAATCAAATTTTACGTATATATATCATTTATTCAAATCATCATACAGCATTAACAACTCCAACAGAGCAAAACAATTTAACGAAGCTTAAAAAAAACTTATGCTAAATCATCCAGCCAACCATTGCTAGCCGAAGCCTACTATACTTGTAGGATTAGCCTTCAGTTCAAACCAAATAATTAAGTCTAGGCCTACTATCAACCCAGAAAGGAAACTCATTCAAGCGTAACGGGCAAGACACAAAAAGGGGATTGTCAGATGCAGCATAATTATAAAATTTGTTTTGTAAACATGTGGCAGCATTTATAGCCTTGATTCTGGACAGTCAAAAGAAGCCCATCTAAAACGCTAAGTTTGTCGTCTCATGACAATCCCATCATATTGATGCCGTCTGAGCCGGCAGGTATATAACTGGTGTAATACAGCTGAATAGCAGTCATAATTCTTAGCTTAAACCAACATTCCCTCACAATTGAGCTTAGAATGTAAGCAAGCCTGCGTGCTCCGTTTCATTTGCGCACAGAGAATCAAGTCCTTAGAAAGACACTTTGGCTGCGACTGCATTTTTTTTAAGACAGACAAACTGCAAGCACCAGTTATTAAATGCGTTTCGCAGCAGTACGCGACTATCAAACCATGGCGTTACCGGCCCTTCAGCAAGGCTGTTAAACACACAAGTGTCGCTAGCTGCTAACGCCGTGCCAGATAATTATTTGTTTGGTTGGCGCCAGGATGGGCATCCGCTAAAAAACCAGCTCTTAAAGTCTTCAGGTCTTGCTTTCTTGAAGTAACCGGGGCGTGCACATCCAAACCCCTGCGGCAACAGGTGCATTAACAGATTAGACGACAAAAAGAAGGCGGTTACTGCACTTGACGTACCCGTAAGAGCGTCGCGGTCAAGCGCCGGTTGGGTGAAGTAGTGGAGGAGACATCTGGCGCTCGTCTGGGGGGAGGACGCGGAGAGCTTCAGAGTCGTCAGAGGCAGTATCGCCTAAAATCAAATCAAAAAGCTTCGATTTTAATGCCGCCACCAAGCAAAAATATATAATGCGAGATAGTAGCAAAAATATGTAATGCAGAGTATATAGTTAGATATACGATACTGTTCCGCGGGCAACTATAGTTTCATCTTTGAATGCAGTGCTGGATTTACATATGGGGCACACGGGGCACGTGCTCCGAGCTTCTGCAAACAAGGGGGCCTCCGCAGCGCAAAGAAGGGGGCATCCGCAAATAAATTTGTACAGCATTGCTGCATTTCTCGAATGCAGTTACAAAATAGCGCTCTTTCAGCGGGTAGGTATATTAATGTTTTTGACTGAAAATCTCCGTCAGCACCCTCCCCCCTCCCTCGTCCGTAAGTTGATTTGAAAGGGGAAAATGGGGGCCTCCGCAGAATTTGTGCCCCGGGTTTTTTTTTGTCTAAATCCGGCACTGCTTGAACGTCAGCAGTCATAAATCTAGCAAAAAACGATTAACTTGCGCCAGTCTAGCATATTTGTCCAAGCAGACAATCACTGAATGTCAACCATTCAATTTCAACCAACAGAATATACGCAATAAACAGTAATACGGTACCGATGAAAAATACAGCAATACTAATCGCAGTAATACTAATAACAATAAAGGTATTATTGTCTATATTATAAAAAATAAAAAATGTATTCTCCATTGCCATCACATTTTGTCAGTTGCCATAATATTGCATACGGTACATACTGCTGGTGGTAATAGTGTACGAGGTGTAACGTGAACCCACCCGAATGTCGTCGTGCAGTGAACTGGATTTGTCTGCAAAACCATACACACACGCTAATCTTAATGGCTGCATAATTAAAGATTTCATACAATTGATTTAAAAGCGCATTTATATTGACATCTTTCAATTCAATTAAAATCACAAATAACTGTGAAATAAAAATAAGAATGAAAAAATAATAATAAGAATGAAAAAAAAAATTCATTTAATAATTCATGAAATTTATCAACTTAATTTTAAAACTAGAGTTCAGAGTTCAAGACGAAAGTTAACGACGAGACGTTATTCTGGAAGGTATTGATTCGTGTTTGTAATAAATTATCCAGATGCAAAAAAACTTAAAGCATACGTTATTTAATAAAGGCTACTCTAGTCGCCATAAAATCAAACTAAAAACTAACAACTAAAAACATGACGTGAAATACGGCAACTCAGTGTACTGAAAATATACTCCTGTAGTTAATTTTGCATTGAAATCAGATCAAATAATATGCAAATGTTTCCGATTTGTGGCAATTATTGTTCTTGCTCAAATTTCATCATAGTTTAGTAATTAGTGATAAATTTGACTCGAATTTATCGCACACATAATATGATAGTTTAAACGAGAACAACAATTATTTAATAATAATAACTCGTTATTATTATTATTATACACACCTGAGTTCTTGTTCTTGTTCTTGTTCTTGGGGTCCTTCTTCTTTGAATGATGCTTCTGCTTATTCTTGTCCCTGTCCTTTGAGTTGCCTTTGTTTTCCCCCCCTGATTTCTTCTTTTCCTTCTTTTCCTTGCTGACTTTTTTTCGCTCCTCATTCGCTTTCTTTCTTTTCTCCGCCTCCTTCTTCCTACGCCTCTCGGATTCAGCTGCGCTCTGTCTCCTTTTCTCTGCCTTTTTATCCTTGGCTTCGCTCGTTGTCAGTGTTTCCTGTTCTTCCTCTTCCTCTGACAAGAGCGGCAGACAAGCCGCCATACTCGCCTCGGGTATGACGAAGCCGTTTGCACGTTCTTCATATACAATGAGAACCGGACTCACGGTCATTTCGTCTCCTTGTGCGCTGACGAATGCGGCCGCCGCACGAAGCTTCTCGCGCAGCTCGGGAAATGTAAAGAACGCGCGTGGATCTGTCACGAATTCTATATCCTTAACGGCATCGTCATATAGGTGAAAGAGCGCGCTCCCATGCTCGTCATACCCTCTGTGCGCGAGAGTCCGCACGTGGCCGTCGTCCGTGTGCGTCCCAATGTGGTATACGATGGCGCATAGTTCCCCATGCCACGTAGTCATTTGCTTCACTCCAACAGCGTCCCAGTCCTCCAGCTGTATGTCGATTATAGGTTGGATGAGATGAACAGTATCAATCTCAATCTGCAACATTTGAGTTAAACAAAAATATTCATTATCAGAATATTTTCCATACAAGCCGTGAATACTGATTCACGGCTTTAAGATTCAAATAAAACGCAACGCGCAACACTGATCACAACATAAAGCAACAAGGTTGAACGACAGAAGATTACTCGCCAAATAGGTCTCTGCGCCCATGTCATGTGACATGTGATATGACCCTCTGCGCCCATGTAACATGTGACATGTCTAACCCTATTCGCAATTAATAGAGAGTCTAGAAAGGGAATTTATCAACAAAATTGATTATGCCCACGATACCTCAGTAACTATATCAAAGGTCTGATGCATCACCGATGTTCTTGATTACACACTTGATATTAGAAAGCTTGGAACAGGTATACTTTCAAATGATTGCAAACAAATACTAGACACACGCTACAAAAATATTTACGCAACTGTCTAACAATTAGATCCATATTATTGCCCCCGGGTAATCAAGTATTCAGCAGGCCCACAAGGAGATGAAGGCCGTAAGAGACTTCGCGCTCAAATAAATAAATAAATGATGAATATGAGAGAATGTATATGTACCTTGACGAGGCGGTTGTTGTGGCGTCGCGTGAGAGTCTGCAGTCCAAATGTGAGGCTGTGGTGGGCACGCAGAAGCCTCGTCTCCGTGAGGATCGGCTGGTTGGACTGGCACGTTGTGCAGTACCTCAGACAGTGTGTCGGTGCGCACATCTCACGCAGCAGATCGTCGAGTGTCTGATTTCCTAACAAACGACGCACTCAACTGCTTAAAAGTAGCTCAGCTACTCTTCATCACAGGGAAAATTTAACAGATTCAAGAAATGCAATACATCGGAAGCATGTCGAAGAACAAAGCGTTGGCTGGCAGCCCAGAGCTCATCGGGCGAGTCGTAGAAGGCAATTAAAGAATTGGGAGCGATTCTGTGCCGGCTCTCTTGCACAGAACCGGACTGTATCTAGTCTTTGTGCTGCACGCGGTCCCTAAACTACATAACAACAAAATAAGGAAATCCCCCTTTTGTCGTCAACGTCACAGCGAGGCGCTGTGGTGTAGTGGCTAAGGCGTCGGACTACGAGGCTAGAGGACCTGGGTTCAAGTCCCCACACTGGTAACTATGAAACCATGCGTTACAGGCCCTTCATCAAGGCTGTTAAACACACAAGTGTCGCTAGCTGCTAACCCCATGCTAGATGATAATTTATTTGATAGGCGTCAGGAAGGGCATCCGGCCGTAAAAACCCAGCACCTGCAGTCCTGATCAGGGAGAAAACGTGCAAACCTGTGTGAAAATATGGACATCAACAGATTACACTATAAAAAGGCGGTTAGTTAGTAGTTCATCAACGTTACGCCCAGGAGAGAGCCGTTGTGCACAACGTACCGACAGCCGTCAGGTCGGGTGCGGGAAGGGTCAGCTTCAACAGGTCCACGGTCTCTCCTGATTCTTCCCCCCCACACACGCTGCAGACATGGACGGCTCGAGTAGTGACACCAAACTGCTGCGAGAGGAATCCTTCGGCGGCAAAGTCGCCTCCGGCGGTCACAGCGGGATCCTGTACACAAATGCTGGTGTTACTGCCCCGCTTCCACGGAAAGTGGACATAAAACGTAAATGATGATGATGATGATGATAACTTGCTGGTGCATTGAAGTGATACAAAAAAAGCACATTACCTGACGTCCAATCAGTTCGCAGAGTCGGTCGTAATATTCATTTGCATCCCCTTGTCTGTTGAACGCCTCGCGCGCGCTTTCCACCTGACGTCCATTCGGCAGGGGAGCCCCCAGCGGCGCACGCCAGACTGTCAGGGTTAAGAGTTCGTAAGGGTTGATGTTATCCTGTCAAACAAAACCAAATTCACACGCCTCCACTCCCCGCTCTCTAACTGCTTTTTTTTGTAGTTTAGCGATCGCGTGTAGCACACAGGGGCTTCATTTAATTGTATTTAATACAGTCCGGTTCTGTGTAAGAGAGCCGGCACAGAATCTCTCCCCCTTCTTTAGTTGCCTCTTACGACTCGCCCGGGGAGCTCTGGGCTGCAAGCCAATTCTTTGTTGCCCGGTCTGCAAGGGGCTCTCCCACTGCACTAGCCTGCCGTATTTTAACAGTGCTTGAATATTTTGTAACGCACTCTGTGTATCAATTCATTGTCAAAGCAACGGGATAAATTTGATATTAAATTGCATTTTATATTTATTTTTAACAGTAACTATTTATTATTGGACTTCGTTAACTGCACGAATGACAGTCAAAGTTAGCGATGATACTTAGCACAAATATACATATAGCTCACCTCTCTACCACGGAGGTGCGCGAACACCTTCTGGAGGGCTCGAAGCACGTGACATTTCACGGCGGTCAACGCTCTTTCCTTGAGCAGCGCCAGACGAAAACTGAACGCAACCAAAGAACAATATGATTTGATTGGAAATGCTGTAGATATCATTTTTACCGTTGCGGGATGCTGTTTTGCGTATTTTAGTCAGAGTGGCCCTCATTTTCATATGCCGAGACCCTTTAACCGTGGTTAAAAGGCCTTTAACTCTGTAGTATCCATACTGGAGCGGCCTCTGGCGGGACGCTGTTAGAAACTTGAGCAGCCCGGCGGGACGTCGTCCAGCCCAGTCGCAGGCAACTACAGCACTAAATGGCCAGTGCCACCCCTCGATTTGTTAGGAAATCCCAAGAAAAATAGTAAAACGTCAAAAAAAATCCCAAGATTTCCCAAGATCGACATATATGTAAAAATATCATATATTTTAAGACTTTTTCTCAAAAAAAGCTGCTATTTTCTTCTCCAAAATAACTCACGAGCGGAGGGGAGAGGGGGGTGCTGACAGAAGCTTTTGGGTCATAAATATATCATAGCGTTTATATCTTGTTTAAGAGTCTTTTGCACTCTCTAACTCATGGCAAAAACACATTTCTTTCCATTCATACCTAGATTTTTCTTCTTTTTTATGATATTTATTTTTAATTTTCCCTTTTCCCCCTCAAAAAATTAAACTTTTTGCAATTTTCTGAATTTCCAAGATTTCGCTAAATTTTGCATTTCTTTCCCAGATCACCAGATGACTATCGATTTTCCTAGATCTTACGAAATTTTCCGAGCAAGGGTAGCTGCGCTGACAATACCAGCAATAATACCATACCAGCAATCAAGGGAGGTTCTACATCATAAGTGTGTGGGGATGCACACCCCCGCCTCCCAGCCAGCAGCACGAAAAGTTATTTTTGCCCCACCTTAACTTTTTTTGAAAAGCAAGGAAAATGAGGCCAAAATGTGCTTACTTGGCGGTGTAGAAGATGGCGATAATGATGCTCGACGCATAGCAGGTGTTTGAAAGGTTGACGATGGGCGACGTGTAGGTGGGAGTCAGCTCACTGCGATCGCTCGTGTCGTACACCTCGTCTGTAAACAGTAAGACAAAGTTCCGAGCCCGGCTGCCGCAATAGTGAAAAGAACTATTTTTTAACTGGCTCAAATTTGGATGCATGGCATCAAGTCGCGCAAAAAATCAAACATGAATTCAACTCTCAAAACTTCGCAAAAAAAATGTTGCGGACCACAAAGTCGCGTAATCAAGCAAACAATTACTCAAACTGATATAAATTGACATACAATTTTTTCGGAATGCATCAACAATATCAATCAAAATGCATCACATAAAAAAGCAAACATCATCACCCAATCACAGTATGTATATTCATAAATTACCAGCAATGCAATGTTCGCAACGTTAAGAAAATTCTTTCATGACTAACCGATCACGAATTGACAAAATTGTAAAGCTTCTCGCACTAATAGCAAAAAAAAACAAATTGAACAAGCGAATTCAATGTGTAGGCCTGCAATCGAACACTGTGAGAAGCTGACGACCCTTTATCAATTCCAGTATAAAGAATCTGCCGAAAAAATTGATACAAATATTAATTTACTTGCGCCATCCAATTACATTTTAGGCCTATGCGACAGTCGTTGACCGGTATAAACTGTTTATTTGTAATTTTCCATTTTAAGGAGGTCAATCACTTTCAACCATCATTCCCCCTGCCCCCCATGTCAGGGGGGGGCTTAACCCCCTCTCGGGTGGGGGAGGGGCAAACCCCCTTTTCTGCCAACAAATGGCTCAATCAAAACAACGATCAAAATTTCTCAACGGATACCAATTCAAACAAAATCACGCTCTGGTGGTTGGGGGGAAGCTTTTAGCGCACTAAATCCCCTCGTGGCTTCTTCCCCACCCCCGATATATGGAACAGCGCGTTGATTTTTGACTTACTCCGATAAACGACTTGCAGCAGGTTGAGGATGGTGTGCCTTGCGTAGGGGTCCATCTGTAGATGCACGTTACCGTCGGGTCGCTGAATGAGGATGGTCACGTACTTTCCTCGTCCGTATGACCTGCAGTCCAAGACCTCTGCGAGGACAATCTGCACAAGAAAATGCGCAGATCGAGCTCAGGGAAATCCCCATGCGGAGTATGTAGAATTTTTTTTTTTTTAAGTTTAAAGACCGTGTGTAGTAACAAATATTACTACAGTCCGGTTCTGCGTAAGAGGGCCGCCAGAGAACCGCTCCCATCTTTAGTCGCCTCCTCCCTCTAGTTTAGCCAGCAACAGCAAACAACTATTGAAGCGCGCTTACTCTGATCGTTTCCTTGAGAGAAGGGACGGCAGACCGTTCAGAGAATGACCACGTCTTCAAGACGTACTCATTGTTCTCGACTAGCAGATGCATCCGCCGCTCCTTAAAGGTGTTTGCGGGAGCCACCTCCTTGTCAGAGTGCGACAGGAGCCCGCTTATCTTGAGCTGGACTCCCTGAAGGGCCATCCTGCAGAGCAACGACTGCGCGCTCAGGGGTCATTCACATATTACGTAACGCCAGAAGTGACATTTTATTCGTTATATAATATGTGAAAGAGCCCTACGCGCACCCAGAAAGTTATATTTTTTGTTTTTTATAATACATTCTTTATTTACCGCATTTTAATTTACATTACATTCGTTATTTACACCTGTTTACATTATACGTTTAATTAACACTGGGCTGTGTGGGGATTATTATCATTCCTATGGTCAATTTAATACACTGTTATTCTAAATTTATTAATTAGTCAAATACTGCGAAACATTTAAACAAGCTAACCAATTATTACACGCCCTACGCCCATACATGTATAATGACCCAAAGCCTAAATAACCGAGCAGAAGGCTCGAAACTGATTTTAACGTTAAATTCGCCTTCAATTTGGAAACAAGAAATTAGGCTAGGCTGCTTCGTGCATGCTGATTCTTGGTACATGCAGTCCACTACTTAATCAGTATAACGAGCATATTATTGCTATGCAGCCAAAGTTTTAGCCACTAGTTGGATATTTTAGTAAAGTGCACTTTGCAACTGCGTTTTAGCCACTTTACGACTGCGAGTTTGCGACTTTTCGACTTAGGGACGGAGACTTTGCAAATGCTACGTTGCGACTTTGCTTATCAAAGCCTCTACTCCAGCCTTCTCCTCGACACGAAGCGAGCCTCGATGAGTCTGTCTGGCATGGGCGCTATTTTGAAGCCTTTTTCATTATTTTTCTTCACTAGAATGCAGCAAAAAAATAAGGTATTAAAGCAATGTTT
>JAQIWG010005287.1:0-14735 GCA_034695025.1 Chamaedrilus cognettii | reverse complement strand
TATAAGAAATTGAAATTAAGCCTCGCATGATCAAATATTAAAGAGGTTCAAGCGGTAGTTTTTAAATATTGTGGGGGTTACGACTCCTCCAGACTCCTCCGTATCGGCGCTTATTTTTGCAGTGACTGTATAGTTGGCAGGGCAACGGTAAATAGCCCTGAGATGTTTACGCCTTCGGGCGCCTCGACTCATCTCTCTGAACCTTTGCGCCCATTATTTGTTCGACAGTTAAAACACGGTGATACCATCGAATCAAGGCAGAATATCCCTATATTCTGGGTATCTCAGCCAAAGATATCCCTACATTGCATTTTTCGACAAAAAATATCCCCAGCTCCCATTATAAAATGCGCCCTTCTATAAACAAAATATCTTTAGATATCTGGGGATTTCGTTATAAACCTCATCCCAAAATCACTCGAATATCCTAAATCTAGTGATATATCAATAGCAGTGCCGTCACTGTTTAAAACGCGGTAACATGCATGCTTTCCTTATGAATCCATACAGCGTCCCCGTTTGCTTTAAAAAGCCACAGAGCTGGAACCGCGCAGACGTCGGGTTATCTCCCGGGTAACGTCGACTGAGCAAAATTCTTTCGCGTCGTTTTTTCGAATGCCTGCAGGGCCGTGTGAGGATTCTGGAAGTCAAGGGATTGAGGACGGACATTAGAACAGTGAATGCCACACGTCAGCGTCGCTCAGATGAGAACAACGAGCGAGAATGCTGCGTGCACGGCGAACAAATGTCCCCGAGTCAAGAAAACTTATGACTATTAGATTGTGTCAGGCGTAACAACAGCGCCCGCGCTTAGGGAAGGGGCTTCCAGATGCCCCCCTCCCCTCAATTAACATTGCAACTCGATTTAATTTAAAGCAAAGTATAGCGTGTTGTCTTTATAGTATAGGTTACAGTTTGCAGTCTTCTAAATCACGCGGAATGAAATGTACGTGACATTATTTCGTATTGATTGATTCGATATTTTGTTTTTCGAATAAAGTTGACACTGTGCGGAGAATATTTCTTGCGTTAATCAAGTGACGCTCTTTCGGTCAGTGAAGATTCGGCGCTCGGTCCGCTCCTCAGTTTTGCCGCTAGCTAAATTTAAGGCTTGTCCGCTTTTCGCTGATGTAACGGATTAGCTGATAATGGGTCGACGGGTAGCCAATATTTCACTCGCAAAAGTCCATTTTTCGCCGTTAAAATTTCTCGAACGAAAATGCATTGAAAAATCTTTGCCGATAAGAACGAATAGCGCTATATATCGTTTTAGAGGAAGTGCAGCCCTAGCTGCATGCAGTAATATTGCAGCATTGAGCATAGTTTTGACTACAAGTCGTCGATATTTTTACTCAAGGAGCCACGTCGCATTTGGTAAAACATCAGCAAAACATCTTAAATGTTAGCGTCGATTATTTAAATACAAATATTGTTTATCTTTTTTGGTCGGTTGTCGGTAGGTAGCACTCATTGAAGTCTGCAAGATAACTAGCTTACGACGAGTGGGTCTTTCAAGTTAATTTGTATCACATTTTTCACTCACTGCCCATTTCACAGTCCTTTTTATGAATTGCCTCATCACTCATATGCATGCGAAATCTGTGTCACATATTCCCTTCCGTGTGCATATGTGCACTGCGTTGTGCAAGCAAAAGTTGACGTCAGTTTCATACTCTAATAATAAGTAAGCTAAATCACTACGATGATAATATTACGTATCAGTTTAGTGTATTATATAATATACTTGTGTAGACTGGGGCGTGCTTTCTGATGAAGCACGCTGACCTTACTGGTAATCATTTACAGCGTGCTAAATTTGCGAAAATGAAAAGTTCGGCCTATGTAGGCTATACACACCAAAGCCCATTTTCAGCGGTTACAATTTCTATTTTAAAAAATCAAGTTTTTCAAAAGCATCGTCTCACTACGCCTGCTGGTTTCAATTTAGGCGTACAATTTGCATTTAATCGTAATTTTTGGTGTCCTAAATTAGAACTTCAATCTGTTCGCGGTCGTCTCTTGACGTCCGCGCCGTTGATCATCCGTTAAATTGAAGCAGCCGAGCTCAATTTGAGCCCCAAGGGGCGATTCTACATTATAAGTTTTCTGTACCATGTATAAGTTTTCCCCACCAGCACGAGAAGTATTATTTTCCATGTAAAAATTTTCAGGGTAAAGATAATTAGGGGAAAATGAGACAAAAAAGTGACTCACCCCCCTCCCCTACCAACAATTAGCCACTCCCTTTAATTACCATTGGCGTAATTCAGGAAAAGCATTTTGGTGCTCAAGAATAGCATTGCTTGTGGAAAAATTCTGTCAGCACCCACAAACCCCCCCCCCCTCCGGTCGAAAGTTCTGTCTGAGAGAGTTCTGCCTCTGAAGAGTGGTTATTCAATAACGGGATTTGAATCCATATTTCAACAGGCGTTAATGCATTCCGAAATGGTATCCTTTGGTTGCCCATAAACACTATAGGCCCGTAAGTCCCACTGTTCAGGTATGCAGCGACTACGCGGGGGATTTAAACTGGAAACCAGTTTTACGTTCTCTTCGAACTGTCTCGCTAGGCTCGCAGAAGCCTACTTCCTCCCTTGACGCGGCAAAAACTCGAGTCGGGCGCTTCTAGCTGTCAAAGCGTGAGACCAGAAATAACGTACGTCGTTTACAATATCGTTATCGGGTTGTTTGCGCAGTCCGCTGTCAGTTATAAGAATGCTCGTTTCTTGTCGTAATTTCTCGATATCTGATTCCGGCTCCCTGGGGGGGCTTCCGTCATCGCCGTCGACGCGAAAGATTTTTGCTTTTGCTCTTTGTAGTTTGGGGACCGTGTGTAGCGCAAGGACTATATACAGTCCGGTTCTGTGCAAGGGAGCCCGCACAGAACCGCTCCCCCTTCTTTAGTCGTCTTCTACGACTCACCCGGGGAGCTCTGGGCTGCAAGTCAATTTTTTGTTCCCCGGCTTGCAGAGGGTGCTGACTGCTGATGCGAAAGAAAACGGGGAATTAGCTCACCTGGCATCAAGACACCTGTAGGACCCACACCTAATAGAATCTAGTCCATCGATCATGAAAAATTGCTTTGACAAAAGATCGTAATTGTGACGTCGTAGTCTCAATGAAATCAGAAACTCACTATCACCGTCATCTAATTTACTTGTCTCATGCACTTCTTTGCTTGAATTTGGAAACATTTATTGGCGCCTTTTGCGATAAATATTGATCATAGTGACTATTTTGCGCTATCCCCTGTTGATGATCTTTGACGATTATGAAGTTTTTCATAATGGATAAATCTAGTATTGGCAAACTTTAAAACAGTTATATTTATCATGTCTCTTGATGGATTTTTGTTGAAATATCGACTACATTCTACATACTACACATTCTACATACTACATACTACACATTCTACATACTACATACTACACATTCTACATACTACATACTACACATTCTACGGAGTGGCATATTCTCCATGCATTCCCCAATATCTTTCACCCCACCACCTCCCCTCCCCCTCTAACCACTCCCCCCAACTACTCCCCCTGCACCTTACACACACAGGAATGTACACTCGAAATCCGTGAATTCATTCATCCACTCCGGAATAATTGGTCCGGCGCTTCCGTTCGGCAACGCTAATGCATTAACTCAAGGCGGATTGGGACCAGCGTCTTGGAAAGGCGATGACTCCTGATAATAAAAGCCTCGTAAATATCTGGCACCGCTGTAATCTTGACCGGACAACCAAATTTTGAACAGGCGCGTTGTCTTCTGTCGGCAAAATTGCACTTTTTACGACAACTAACGTGGCGTCCTTGTTAGGCAGGGTATAGCGGCCTTCAACTGAAAAATCGAGCAATTTAGGACTCCCGTTTTATCCGCTAGCAGCGTTGTAAGCTTTAGCAACTTTATATTAACCGATTGCCGAATTTGACAACGTTGACATTGGTAAGCAGATATCTTCTACTGATGCAATTAGTTGTAAGTATTTTAAATCCAAGGTCGATGTACACGAGTAAACTAGTCCAATAGCCCAACAGCTCTAAGTTCGTGTATGACGGTCAAGTTTGTGTTTAACGCCGGTCGTTGTATCGTTTTACCGTAGGTCCGCATGTTAGACAACTCGCTTTACTGCAAACAACATTTATGTGTTACGTCTAAAATAAAATATTTTTTGATTATATTTGAACTTTGATGTTCGATCATTATTTCTTGAAGAAAAGCCTATTTTGCTGCCGCTGTTTTTTGGATAGGAAATGTGTTTCTTCAACAATTCACTTAGCCTATTCCAACGCAGGTCCAACCTTGCTGGTAGGCCTAATGTTACCATCGACATCTTTACGATTTTCAAAAAGATTTCGAGTCATAAAATATCTATTCATAGAAGTATCTGAAAGTGAGCAGAGCCAACCAATTCTTTTTAGTCGGATTGTTTATTATATTGCATATCCTGCGAATGTATGTAGACTAAGATCATTCATAATCCATTTCATGAGATCGCATAATCCACATGCAATAACTCAAGTTGTGACCTGTGAGTTCAGAAGCTCTCGCACAGCTTGCGTGCGGCGCATTTTTTAATCAAACGTCGAAGTTCTGCACAATGTCAGTTATTCACTATCGGAGAATCTTTCTGTGTTCTGGGTTTTTTCTTTTCGCGCCATCGCTCTCGTCAATGTTGCTATTTCAGATATTTTAGATCGTAGATTGATCGCATGTTTATTTTTTCTATCGTAGATTAATTACCTACCTCCTACTTTATGGATTCCACACAGAAAAGCATCTGTGGTGTATTATCTGCGATGCAAGTGATTGACGCGAAACCATCATTAATACTGTTTTTTATTACTGCATGGTTGGACCCACCTTATTATTGTATGACCCATGGGGCCGTTCACATGATCATAGGCTATAACATCAAGCCCATATGTAAATGACATTATCAGAAATGCAACGTTTATATTAGAAACGAGGGAACCTAGGCGCCTAGGACATATAGATATGTCGATTTTTTCCATCTTTCTAGCGACGAAGCATTGTTTACAAGAAAGGTTTTTGTTACCGCTGGCCGTCAAACGATAACAACAGAAGTCTCCGCTTACACCAGCCAATTCCTGACCGACAGCGCTTTATGCATGTAGCCTGTGGCTAGTTCGCGTTTATGCCTCCATATCGGTTACCCGGAGATCGAGCTCCCGATTTCCCTTCTGCGTACCCGTCGCTAAACTACGACGCTGCGCCGGTACGTGTATGTACACGGTTGACCAAAAAAATATTTTCTCAAACTTTCCTACGTCGCTCTAGTTATTCGCTCCTAAAATGTTCATCAATTTGAATAAATTTCAGCTTAACGCCACGGAAAATACTGAGAACACTACATTACAATTTGTTATTGCGGTTTGTTGATATATTATTCGAAATGACACTGATCAGATTTGCTGCTCAAGTGACAAAAAAAAACTTCATATAATTTAATCGCTTGCGTTGATTGTTTGTTCAAAGTGCTCTCTCTACGCATCTATAGACTATCTATTATTAAAATACATTATCCAATAGTGGGTGAAGAGTGCGAGGTGGCTTATTTTCGTTCAGCGCGCGTGTATTAACGCAACACGTGCTACCACATGAGGATATGACACTAGACGGCTGTATAAGAGCTGCCAACTTGTGACGCTTTATGCATCGACAGGCGGCCTGGATAGCATGGCTTGGTGCTAGATGACCCTTCCTCGTACAGCAAACTCAGCCTATGTGCATAACTATAGAGTTTCACTGTTATACGGGCTAGGTTCGCGTAACAGCATCATATATTATGTATGTATGTATGTATATTGCACTTTTAACGCACCAAGAATAGGTCATGCAAACGGAGATGGAATAACATCGTTTGCTTGAATCGTAGGTGCGGGGACACTACATATTACATACTAATACATATAAATACATTACATATTAATGTAGGCCCAGCATCCAGATGAAGCAATCTGTCATCGAGTAAGACTATTTCCAGTCACTTGCATAACATATTTTGCTAGAAATATGAACGCAATCTAATCCGTTACCAGTCTAAGTCACAAGTTTTCTCCGATGACATCGTTGTCAACGATTTCCCGCAGAACTGCAAGGGAACAGAACTGATGCCACGCTAGCAGAATTATAAAAGACTGCCATTGCGCTACATCAAAAACCCATCATCAACTGGAATTGAACGGTAATACAAGAACAAATAGAATTTTGTCTCCGTCTAGTGTTCGGTGAAAGTCATCAAAAACTCCCACGCCGCCTCGCAGCTATTGCGTTGTCTATAATTTGAACGAAATGGGACCGAAAATCGGCGGCTAACGTGATCGGAATTCCGCGGTAACTCCTTCTTTGCTGCCTCTACGGTCTGCAGTCAGCGCTGTAGTTGATTTGTCTATCCGGCGGGACGCTATTTTAATTGCTTGAGTCAGCGCGGCCCTTATTTTACATGCAGCGGCCCTCTAACCATGTCACCGGTTCGCAGTATTATAGGCCTACATGGCGCATACCAGTACTTGACAATCAGATAGATCATCGTTGCTAGGCAACATCTTCAACGTCTTCGCGGTGCCAGATTTGGCAAAAATGTGGCAGAAAGCCGGAAGAGAACTCTAATCCTGAACCGACATTTGGGGACCGCGGTGCGTTCGTTGTCACTTGGCTTCAACCAATCGTTAAAAGTTGTTCTTGAAATTTATCGCTTCTCAAGACGATCAGGTTTTTTTTAGTAGAACTGAGATTGTTCAAAGACAGAGCCTTCTGCCGTGCTGGCTTACTGTAGCCTATAGCCAAGGGTGTTAAAGGCTACAGGAAGAAGATTGTGATTTATGTTTCATTGGACAGTTCGGGTTCAGCGGGTCACGCGGTCACGCGTCTGTCTGCAATTGATATCACCCCAGCCGTGACCTTTCACCCCGCTTCTCACGGATGACGTCACGAGTTAGTCCAATGCGGCGGCGTTCTCTGGCTCTGTCCCTAGTTGAGCCTAGCCAGGCGTGCATTATGGCTGCATTATTATTTGATGATGGTGGGGACCACGTTGTAAGCAGGCTTTAAAGTTTCCCAACGAAGGGTACTTTTCGTAACGAGAAGAACTCGTAAGCGGGGGTGGGGGAAGGGGGAGTTGGGATGGATCCTAAACGCAAAGTTCGCCACGTTAAAATCACCGGTTGCCGATTTTCATTTAGCTGCTATGCAAAAATCAATTATTTTCATGGCTTTAGATTATTTGGGCTAATCTTACCAGTGCGTTAATCTAATCCAGATGCAGACCAGAGCTAAATATTGGTGGGGACAAGGCAAAATTATACTGGTGACACCCTCGTCTGTTGGGAGGGGGATGACACCCTCGTCTGTGGGGCTCTCGTCTGGTGACATCCCCGTCTGTGGGGAGGGGCGGGGGGACAAGCCCCGATCATCCCATAGGCGACTGCACCCCTGAGCCCAGAGATAGTGCGCCGCTAAGAAGCAGCGACCCGCCTATAACACTCGCTAATTTATAGAATATTTGTTGGACGGGACTCGCAGCGGAAACGAAGCGGACTGTAATGGTCGTGCGGGTCGCATCGTTTTAGGCTTCGCTGAGCTGAGTGGTTGTTGACTGTGCGATATATAGTAGGCTATTGCGCTTAATTCGCCGTAGTATGTATGCTGGAGCTACATGCTGGTATGTATGTATTCGCCGTAACGTTTTATGCCGGATAATTACATTCTACCTACTGCGAAGTGGCGTTAGGAACTTATCGAATTTAACATGCGCAAGTGGCCTGTAACTACCTAGTATACTTGTAATGTTGTACCTTGATTTAGTCTCTAAATAATATACGTAGGGTAAGCTTAAACAAACTTTTTTCTTTTGCATGCACACAAATAATTGCGCCAAACCTAGGCCTACTGCTTTCACTTTTAAGGTAGAAATTAATGCGAAGCATTCTCATCGCTTCAAACCTTACCGGGTCCAGCGAAAGAAGTAAAAGACAGGGAAGTAAAAGCAGCTAAAAATTGCGCCTCATGAGTCCGGTGATTCTTCCCAGAACCTCTCGAGCGGGGGGGAAATCTCCCCAAGTACGAATGGACACCCCCCCAAACCCCTCCAGACTCCAAGGCGTTTGAAGCATGCCTTCTTTCAAGCACCCCCCCTCCCCCCCCCCCCCCCCAAACACAAATCCCCTAAACCACCGCGCATGACTGATTACTGAACATATTGCGCCTACCTACCATGAATTATATTACGCTGTGCAATACTACGCTCATTTTGGCTGTTCGTAATCATACGAAATACTTACCCGCGCAGGTTACAAAGATGCTCTCCGTAGTCGTCTGCGTGTTCGCCGTGCTGTGGCTCCCCTACCGAGCGTACGTCGTCTACAACTCATTCGCCACGCGGCGCTACGAGGATCTCTGGTTCCTCCTTTTCTGCCGCCTGATGGTCTATCTCAACAGTGCCATCAACCCCATTCTCTACAGCGCAATGTCCGTCAAATTCAGACGCGCCTTCCGCTGTCTGCTTCTCTGCAGAACAGGGTGGTCGGGATCTTATTTGACGGGTGGAAGAAATGCGAGGTATTCTCGAGGAAACTCTGTGTCGGTTACGACGACCATGGTGGGGACGCTTGGAACGAGCAGGCCGGCTAGCAGGAGGTATTCGCACGCTGCTGCGGACGTGGAGGCTGTGGAGATGAATAGGTATTCTCTGGAGGACGAGCCGGCGTCGCCTGCACGCTTCGACAAGGTTGCGTGATAGCTGGCATTGTTGATAACGATTGCAAATTTATCAATCGCTGGTTTTTCATACAACTTAGTCTTTGGCGCACGTTGCTTTTTGACATTCGTAAATTTGAGAGCCAGGATAGAGACTGCAGTGTAGTGAATGTTATTATCAGCGAGCGACGTGTAGTTATGTATAAGCCCTACTCGGTCCGTTATAATACCCCTTTGTCGTACCTCGTCCTCAAAGATTGACTGTAAATATCCCTTATCTCAGACTCCGGCCCTACAAGTTTGAGAATAAGCTAACGAAGACGCACAGTGGTCAAGCCATAAAATCAAGTCGCCTGTAGAATTGATGCCCGACGAATTGAACAGCAAGGCAGCCAACTCTGAAGCCATGTCGAGCGAAGGAAAACTCTTAGGGCCGGTTTTTCCAACACGGATTAAGCGGTGGTTCAAGATTTATCGTATGCGAAATAGTGGGTTAAATCCCGAACCACCACTAAATCCGTGTTGAAAAAACCGGCCGTTAAAGCTAGTCTCGAACTAAGCTCAGAAATGCGCAGTACACAATAATAGCCTAATAACGTAATACTGATTACCCCTGTATGAAGGGAAACAAAGATGTAACCAAAGCATAATCGGACTGGAATAGACTTCGTTACTACACACGCATTCATTTACTACTAACAAGCGAGAGAGGAGTGGATGAAACAGCTAGGAACTGCTGCTGCCTATCGCATGAGTGCGCTCTAGAGCGGCGTCAGACCAACGAAACTGTTGAAGACTGACTCCTAAAGAATGTATTGTCTACATCCAATTCAATTAAGAAGCAAATCACTCTCTCTCTACTCGCTCCGATTTACAGAAAACAGAACAAACTGCGGCGCAAATTACACAATGAATGACTGTCAAGTCATTGTAGAGCTAACAGGTTCGTGATCGACTACGGTAAGGTGGTGAAGGGTTAGCGGCTGTAGTGTTTCGGTAGCGCCTTCGAGCGCATTAAACCCAATAACAGTAGCCATTGGGTTGTACCGCACCGTTGCTTGACCGAATGCTGCATGCAGATTCTAAACGCAGCTTCGTTGTCTTAAAATATTCAAGACTCGACGTCGCGAGAGCTTTTCAAAAACGGAACCTCTGCTCAATAATGTATAGCGAAACAATGAATGCGTTGCGAAACATGACATGAACTTTATGGGCAGTATCAATGCGTTGGAGGGGAGACGCCTGCAGGCGTAACGAAACAGGGAAACGAAACAACGAAACGAACGATTTAGTTTTGTTGAGAGCGTGTTGTATTTAGCAACCGGAGAAATCGCTGTAGGCTGCATGCTAGCGCATCTAAAACTCAATGCTTTTCGTGTCCTTAAATTGAATCCTATTTCTTTAAATTAGGCCCACTCCTTGTTATGGGGGTGGAGACCATGACATAGGCTAAATCATGGTGACGCCACCATTACCCATAGTGGGGACTAATTGTCCGCGTTGTCCGTCTATATATAGGCGGCTTATACGCCTCTGTTCAATATTCACCCCTGCAAGCTGAGGAACAAAGAATTGGCATTGACGGGGAGCTCTGCAGTCCAGAGCTCCCCGGGCGAGTCGTAAAAGGCGACTGAATGAGGGGAAATGATCTGTGCGTGGTCCTCCGCACAGAACCTGACTGTAATAGTCTTCGTTACTACGCAGTACGCAGTACAGACAATCCTTAAACTTGTAAAACCACCTCCTCCTGAACGTAGTACCGACACAATGTCATTGCGACCGGTGAACTCTTATTGACCAGTACTGCTGTTTAACGCGAGGATAAATTGCACTGCCAGCACAGTAAACGTCTGTATGATGGCCATTTATGGGTCATCCCGAGCCTCCTGGAACGCGGAAGTAAACACGGGTGAATTATGGAACAGTGGGAAATAGCCAAATAGAAGTTGGCTGCCGCTCCGGTAGCCTGCGCATTCAATTGACACACAAGACTCTCTTGCTCGGGAACGAGCGACTGCAAGCGTAACTCGTAATGCAATTAAAAAACACTGTGGGTTTCGGTGTCTGAGCGTGATGTAGGTATGTAAATATGTATTATATTTAGCCTATGTCATGGTCCATAGGCCTCATTTACGTACATTTCTTAAGATTTTCGCAAATTTATCCTAAATCAAACTTAAAACAAATAAAATCCAATCGCCAATTGCTGTGACGTCACCATTCGGTTCGCGCGCGACTGTGCGAAGTTTCCAATAAAAATATATAATTTTCATAAGATTCTCTTAAGACAATCTAAAGACTAAGATTGTCATATGATCGCTTTGTGAATGAGGCCCCAGGAGCTTGTTATCGAGAGATTCCCACGCAATATTATCTCTGCCCGCATGTCATTGTACGGTGTTGTGATCAGCTGCAGAGTTCACGCTGAACTACTTGTACAAGTGTGTAGACTCTAATCAGGGAGGCCACGTGATAGAGCGCGCAGCGGCTATAGCAATTGTATTCTGTACCCGCTGTATCCACACAATTGAGAAAATTTAGATCGAACTTGAAGAGGGCCGTAACTTCATTATAATGATTCTATTTCTGACCTTGAGTTGCGCTCTTGCCGTGGATTTATGGTATCGCCGCTATGCATTCTACAAGGTCAAGCGAGATGCATGCAAAGATACAGGTAATTGCAGGCTTATAAACTGAAACAATATAGACTGAAACAATATTAACCGAAACAATATTAACTGAAACAATATTAACTGAAACAATATTAACTGAAACAATATTAACTGAAACAATATTAACTGAAACAATCTTAACTGAAAAAGTAGGCTAGGCTTGCTTGCAGATAGGCACATACTGCAAGACATGGTATTTCGCGCGCATGTAATTTTTGATGAATTTCGCGAATGGCAAAACTCGTTAAACTTGCATGCGCAAAAACAATAAGGCTGCAGAAGCTAGATTCCCACTGCCCCTATCTACTTGTTATATATCTGTATATCTGTATATATGTTATATATGTTATATATCTACATGCTATACCATCTAGCGAAACAAAAACCATTGCAACACCGCGGAAGCATAGTGATCAATCCTCAAAAACGCGAAAATCAAGCGCAAACAAATTTCTGAGATGCAAAATCTCAGCCAAAATAACATGCATCTAAAATTACCAACAGGTGATCCTAAAGGGCTACTGATGACTATCCCTAAAACGAGGGCCAATTTTAGCATTTACCGGCTTATTACTTCTTCAACAAGCAATGGACCAGCTAACAAAAATTGCAGCTAGCAGTAAATGTATCGAAAGTCACAAGATCTAGTGGAGAACCACTATGAATGGCAACACTGTACCCGAGAGACGGATGCGGCTTCAACAGTATTGTTGCTATACCAAGCGTCAAGGACGGATCCAGGATTTGCTGGTGTAGCGAGGCGGAGGGGGGGGTGGGGAGATGAATGTATCCAGCGTTGTGACCCCGCAAAAGTATAGTGGGTCAATCTCTGAACCGAACAATACCTAGTTTTTCTTTCGGACAAGAATTGTTACTATTCAGCTCAGTGAATAAATTACTACTTACTTTGCTTGCAATTTGAAGCAGAAGCACGAATTGAGAAATCCCAATGAACTCGGCATTTTTTGCTGTAGTCTCTTTTGTTACAAAAGTTGACTAAATTTTTTGTCACGCTGGTGGGGGATGCATTCAGTGATTAAAGTGGGCCGGGTTCCGCCGGGTCTCAGACCCGGCACCTCATAATAGGGATCCGCCACCTCAAATGTGAGACCCGGCACGTCCAATCTGGGACCCGGCACTTTCAATAATATTGGGATTCTGTTCTATGAAGGAAAGACCAGAATCATTGACATCTACAGTAAACTAACTTACTTAACATAGGCCATGTTAAGGGATCTGCATGACAGAGCCGCTCAGAGCCGCTCAGAGCCGCTCAGAGCCGCTCAGAACCGCTCAGAGCCCCTCAGAGCCCCGCAAAGCCGCTAATATCCGACTAGGGGTTAGGCACTCCTAAAAATGACAAGGAAAAAAATTATTTTGCCATTGTAACTTAGTGGGCGTTTTTTTAAAATATGGGACCCCCCACCTCTTGCTTTCCTCTTTAATCACTGAGTGCATCTCCCCCACCCCCCCCCCTCCCTGGATCCGTCCTTGCCAACCCTCGCTTCGCTGCCGAACCCTTTGAGTTCGACGTGCAAATCAATTAAGCCCCTACTCTTGGATTCACGCAAGCCGGACGGATTTGGCGGAGGGCGTAACGCAATGACTCGGGAAAAGAAGAAAAAAAAGAGATTTCGGATTTATCGCGAAAGTTGTCAAGAACAGAAACAGGACCTCCGCTATGCTTTTTTCCTGGCGTCGTGACGCCAGGGTTTTCATTTCTGGCGTCGCAGCCACGAGAGTAGGCTACTATATGCCATTTCTGTAACTCAATTACAGCGAGGCCTTTCAAATCTGTCATCTGCTGTCGCCGGGATATATGCCGAGGATTTTTGTTGGCGTAGGAGTCGAATTTCTGGCGTCATAGACTCCGTGGCGTCATAGACGCCGCGACGCCAGTTAACGGAAGCCATGATCAAGAATCTGTGCCGTCATGAAAGACTCGGTGACCGTTATTCACCGGAGCATAAAAACCAGGACCGGGTGTAGTACATGTACAACTAGAAGGCGTGCTTCTTGCGTAGCAGGGGCTTAATTACACTTCGCCTGATGTATGTATGCAATTTTATTTCAAGCACAGAGCGCATATAATAAAAGCATCAATACAATATATAAAATGCAATCTGCTTGTAAAGGGAGACCAAAGGCCCTAGTGGCTCTAACGTGGTTCCCATGAAATACTTTTCAAATCACTGCGCTAAACAAGCAGTACCTTAACATTATAAAATAGATTACATCATAATTTAAAATCCTATATGCGTGGAAATCGACTTTTAAACCATCCAGAAAAACAACGTTTAAAAACAGGTAAGCAAAGAGTACAAGTCCTCCACAGCCAGATTTGCTTTAAATTGAGCAATGGACGGTTTCTTCCTTTAACAACTTCCAGGCACGAGCAGTCCGATAGGCAAAAAAGTATCTGGCAGTATCAAGTCTTGGCACGGCAGCTTTTATTTCTAAGCTGTGTCCTCTGGCAATGCTGGTATTTATTTTGGCAAAAAACGAGTTTAAATGAATTTTAGAGTAAATAATTTTATAACAAAGACAAAGGTCGGCGTGGAGTCGGCGCAGTTCAAGACTGCATAGTCCAGCCTTGACTAGCCTTTCGTTGTACTTTAGATTTTTAAACCTAGGTTAACGTTCATTAAAACCCCTTTGAACACCTTCAAGTCGTGTAATATCTTTTTCACAATGTGGGGACCAGACTTGCGAGCAACAATCTAGGATAGGGAGAATTGTAATATAGTGGGTTCCTTAACTCATTACTTCCGGTTTGCTTTTGGTTTACTTTTGGTTTTAGAATTATTCTAGAATTTGTTTTTAGAAATTGAGGACTAGCTTCACTTTTCTATATAGAGACTACAACGCTTTCGAAGTACAGGATCGTATTTAATTTATCGTCATCGTAAACTTTTAGGTAGATGTCGTAGTTTCATTAACGACCGATCTCTATCTGTTTCCTGCTTCCCTCGGTTCATATACCTTCTATTAGGTATAGCCGAGGCCCACAGAACACAGGCTGACTGAATCAAATCGGGCAATCGAGTAAAATCAGAACGAACTCAGAACAAATTAATCCTATAGTAAAAGCATACAATCAGACCAAAATCAGAACAAACTCAGAAAAAAACCTATAAATTACTCAAAACAAACTCAGAACAAAACTCCTGCCCTCTCATTGGTTGGATTACTCAGAACAAACTCAGAACAAACTCAGAACAAACTCAGAACAAACCCTTTAATCACTGTCAGCATAGTCTTATATATAAATCTTTTATTCACCATCAAGGCAGAACACAATAAAGAAATAGAAACTTAAATAAACATACAGTTGAA
>JAQIWG010005286.1:0-14738 GCA_034695025.1 Chamaedrilus cognettii | reverse complement strand
CACATGTATACCTTTAATCAGTTACTAAGGGCATCCGGCCCAGCTCCAGCAGTCCTCATCAGGGGGCAAACGTCTAAGCCTGTGTGAAAACATAGACATTTATAGATTAAACGACAAAAAGGCGGTTTGTTAGTTATTGGCTAGAATTACATGTGTCAAAAATTTTCAGTGCTTGCATTTTTCTGTCGTTTTATCCAGGGACTTCCGCTGTCGTTCATGTATCGTTTGATGTGGAAAACGGAGACGTTGAAGACCATATTTCTGAGAACTTCAATCGGTTTTTAGCCGGTGACAGTATGCCTAGTGAAGAATTGTCCGATGTACTGGAACTATTTAGACAACGTGGACTCCTTCTAAGTAATTCAAAACCAACTGGTAGCATCTACTTTTTCGTCATCTGTAAGAATGGAGCAGCGTCTCTTGGATTACTCCGACAAATGGAAGAAACTGGGGAGCTGAAGACTTTGATGGAAAGGCTGGTGAACATACTGCATCCTTCGACCGAGCATATTTTGATAAGTGTCAAGGTGGAAAGCGAACTAACTGATGAATTTGCTGAAAGTGCCAACAGACTAGGTATACAATTTTATAATTTTGAAGACATTTAACTTGTTATTGCAAGTTGATTTGTTGATGCACTAGCGCATTACAGCAGGCCTTCTCTCTATATTTGTACGAATTTGCACATTTCATTTGCTAGCCTTTGAGCAGAATGAAACCCCATTTGCTACCGATAAGCCTATTCAGTGAGAAATTATTCAGTAAGCTAAGTGTAATTGATTACCTAAATTATTTAGACAGACAGCTGATTTTTTTTCCCCAAACGTCGAAGGGAATATCAGCAAGAAATAGAACTAACCAAAAAAAATTTCTTTAAAAACTTATAGCGTTTGTTCAGATTGTAGAAACATTCTCTAATCAGTTGTCAACAGTGCTCGCGCTGAGATGCAGTTTAGTGGGAATATCCCTCTGAGATTGAAATCACCAACCCCCAAGGTTTGGATCGAAATGAAAGGAAATCAAGGGGAGGAAATGCTCCCAGATATTTAAATGACTTTCCGGAAGTTGGGAGCGAGGGAGAGATGCTAGTGTTTTACAGAACGAATTTCACAACTTCTTATTTTGGGTTTTTGAAATCGTAGGAAAATATTGCTTTTTATGTCTGACAAGTTTTTCTTTCGTAAGTGCCTGAGTGCCATAGTGAGTGTTGGTACCACTGCGGGTTACTAAGCCTAGTGATTACAACTTATTTTTAGTGCATGAAAAAAGTGCATATAGAAAATATAGGTTTCACAAAAATTTTATAAAATCACCTCGTAACTTTATAACTTTATACGCCCGGGGGCTCCTCCCCTTGATAAACGAGCACTTTTTTGACACTGCCGAAAATGCTGATGAATTTTGCACGTTTTATTTGAATTTGATCGCGGAGCCAAAGTGAGTGAATTTTACCAATAAAATTAAAACTCATACAGCTAACTGTGTTATTCAACGACCAGAGTAAGTTTAGTTGCGTTGCGTCTTCAGATATTCAGCACAGTCACACTTCTGCAACGGTTCAGTATTCAATTTTTGACGAATCTTTACCGCATCCAGCTGATTGGAAAACAAACGCGACAGTTTTAAAGGTAGGCTAATATTATAGTGGAGAGATTGCCTATTGATCAAAGATTACTTATTGTTGGTACCGTGTAATACAATAGTAGGATACTTAAGGCACCTGGTCTTTGAATTTTTGATTAGACTGGACGAGTGTTGTCTGTCTGTACGATTCAATGACTAGCACAGTCTTCCTGTCCATTATATAAGCTGATACTGATTTTCAGAGTCAACCCCAGGCTTAATTGTGAGAAAGAAATATCTGAGCTCTAATCGTGTTGAAATTTTTATATCAACTTGACGCTTTCTCTGGAATGACTTCGTTGCTTTTGGTGCTTGTTGCCCTACTTATTTATTTTATGCCCATACAGAATAGTGGGGAAAATAAAATTGACTTGATTTAAATATAAATCAAGTAAATCACAGAGCATGCTGATGGTTCCATAATCTGAACAAGCTTTAGGCTAATTGGACTTGCATTGCTTGATGGACAGTTGCAGACAGATAACGCAAAGCTTAGAGAACAACTTGAGATTGTGCAGCGAGAAAAGCTCGAGTTACAGCAGAAGTTACTTATGAAAGATAAAACACAGACATCAGAGTCAACGAAGTCAAGAGATTCACGAACACACCGGGATGAACCCCGACTTGCAGGCGTACTTAGCGAAGAATTGCATAAAGCAGAGAGTGGTGCACGTTGCTTGGAAGCAAAGTTGAAGCGTTTGTCAGAGCACGGGGCATATGTAAGCACTGTATTGAATAGTGCACAATTAAAAGTAAAAGAGTTTGAGCTCAAATATAAACCAAGTGGTGTCGGCTTGGTGGCACAAGATATAGACCTAGGGCATCTATATACTGAAGAAAGTATCATCGGAGGTACAGAGAACAGGCGGCATTTGGAAATTGAAAAGAATAGAGAAGAGCGGATCGTATCTGCTGAATTGCTCAAAACCGAGACTTTGAAAGCGGGCGAGGAACAACACCTAAGCTTCAGCGAGCGACGAACGACGTTTCAAAGAGATCCTCAGATAGAAAACGTAGAGAGACCCGCCAGAATTCTCATAGGGCACATAGACATGGTCCTTAATGAAACCAGAAGCCTTGAAACTCATTTGGAGGACGCATCAACCTACGCAAAATATCTGAGTCACGAATTGAAGCTGTTGGAAGAACGAAGGATAGCCGCAGACAAAGAGGAAGCGCCAATCAAATTTCCCCCAAAACGGTCCTCTGGAGCGAATCAAGGTCTTCTGGCAGCCAAGGAGCCAGGTTAGTTCGTTAGGACCCTACCTGTTGAGACAGGGTAACTAAGGCGATCTTTTTCTTCCTCTGTCTTAACATTTATAGTCCCTATGAAGTAGCGATCGCGGTGCAGTCATGACAAAAATTGGATCAAAATAAGCAGGTCAGCCCCAAAACGGCTCTCCAATGGTTTTTCTTGCATCATCATCATCAACATCATCATCATCATTATCATCATTATCGTTACCATCATCATTATTTTCACTTTTTGTCCATTTTCTGTGCTAACACAGGGTGGACGCTTGCAGCCACGGGCACACGCCCTCACGTGCCTGACCCCACGAAAGTGCACTGGGAGCTGATCGGCTTTAAGTGGGAGGGAGGGATTAAGCCGACACTTAACCAGTCAAGGAGATGCTGACATCGGCCCATAGTCTGCAGGGGCCCCGTCACAAGCAAAGGTGGTAGTCACCACCACCTTTTGAAAACTGATGATGATCACCACGACTGTTTAAGGCTGATGCTATTAAAACGTGACAAACCTGAATGAGTCAGAAGTGTAAATTGCCAATCTATAGCAGCGGATTTATCATACCAGCCGTCTGCGGCTGAAATTTCTTGCAAATGTCATGCTTTCGGTGGATTATGTTGGTTTCTTGTTGATGTAAAATTTTCTTTGTGATTTTTACTTTTTTGTGGAAGTGAACTTTTCTTGTGCATGTCAAGTTTCTGTCATATGTTGTTCTGTTTTCCTGTGTAGCCCATATAGGCTATGTGAACTTTTCTTATGGGCTTTTGTGGATGTGTTGTTATTTTGTCGATGTGAACTTTTCTTTTGAAAGTGAACGTTTCTTGTGAATGTTTGCTTTCTTGTGAATGTGAACTTTTGTTGTAGATTTCAACTTTTCTTGCAAAAGTGAACATTTCTTGAGAATGTCATGTTTTTACGGATGGTTTATTTTCTTGTGGATGTGAATTTTTCTTATGGATTTCAACTTTTCTTGCAGAGGTCATGTTTTTGTGGATGTGTGGATCTCAATTAATATTGAAGAATAAATACAAATTCTATGCACTATTGAACTGTTGATGAACTAAAAGAGCCGACTAATGGTTAACAAACCCCTAGTCGGCTATTTAAGTTTAAATGCATTAACAAGATAGCGCTGGCCTCCTCGACACGCAGCGAGCCTCGACGAGTCTATCTGGCAGGACTATCTATCACTAATCATCACTAATCATCACTAATCATTACTATTCATTACTATTGCTATTCACTACTATTCATTCATCACTATTTATTCATCACTAATTATTACTATAATCATTACTAATCATTAGTAATCATTAGTAATCATTAGTAATCATTACTATTCATTACTATTCATTACCATTCATTACTATTTCAAGCAAGTCTGCCTGGCATGACTATTAATTACTAATCACTACCAATCACTACCAATCATTACTAATCATTACAATTCATTACTATTCATTACTATTCATTACTATTCATTACTATTCATTACTATTCATTACTATTCATTACTATTCATTACCATTCAGCTCGAGTCTGGCTGGCATTAAAATGTCTAGCATGAAAATTCATAATTTTACTTCACTATGGTGCAGCAACACCAATGAGGTGTTAACTGCCTAACTCGATTTGAATCTCTCATATTAACTCGCTAGCTAAACACTTATATGTTTTTCAGCGCTTCAAGTAACGTCCCATAAGGACTTGCCATTTTATCACCATCACTTTTCAGTTCAAAGTTACGCCATTGTAGGGCACCAAAAATGGGATTTGTCCTGAGGCAGCGAAGTAACGGCATGGACTATTAGCTGGGCTTTTATTGACTGTCTAGTATCAAGCTGATCCCGTCTAATTTTCTCATTTTTGCGCAGCCAATGGCGGGTCAATGGTTGCCCTCCGCGCAGAACCAGACTGCAATAGTTTCCGTTACTATACACGGTCCTTAAACTTTCAACGCCACCAACCACCCAAAGTTGCAAGGGGAGCCCCTGAAGAAGTCATGGAGGGGGGGGGGAAAGCGACTTTTTTCCTTTGTGTAGAACTCACGACCGGGAGCGGGGGAGGACTTTCCGGGCTTTCCATATATACATTTATCTCGCAAATCATCCTTAACACTCTTTTTAAATTTCCACCTAGAAATTTTTAGCTCAAAACCGATCGAGAGAGTAGTAGAGGCCAGGTCCCCCGGATAAAAATATCAAGGAAGGCCTTTCAAGGGGTCCCTCCGGCCGTTTGTTTGGTTTGTTGAGAAAAGAATCGAACTAATAACAAGGGGGGAGGGGGCCCGGTCCCTCCGGCCCCCCCTCATGCATTTAGCAGTGCATGTACGCGTGTGTTGTGTGTTCACTGCTCAGCTTACGATATCTTGCTCATTCACGCGGACGGCGACGCTGCTGCAGCCCGCGTGGTGCGAGACTTGCTGCAGCGCTTCGTGCCGCGCCTGTACAAAGGACACCAAGGGCACGAGAGCCACCCTGAGCAACCGGAGCTGCAAGGGTTGAGTTGATTTTTTGTATTTTACTTGCGAAATGAAGGCTCCACATGTACATGTATGCTCCAGTATTAATGGTCCCTCTCTGAATCCTTGCAGCCCAGGGCTTCCCGGGCGAAACGTGGAAGGTGACAAGAGAAGGGGGAGCGATTCTGTGTGAGCTTCCTCGCACACAGCCGGACTGTATATAGTCTTTATGCTGCACACGGTCTCTAAACTACACAAAATAAACCTTTTGCATTATTTAAAGTTGTATTTATTCATAGACATTGCAAATGAATCTGTCGTTCAGTACTGTGTGCACATTGACCGGGCGACTCCAGCGCTCTGGGTGTGTGTCGCACTAAGAGCCTTTAAGATTTGGTTCATGCTCGAGCTTGAAAGGTGGTGTTTGAAATTATTTTTTATTTCATTATATTTTTACAGGAATTACAAATTTATTTTATTCTATTTTTTATCCGAGCAGGCGCTGTGGTGTAGTGGTTCAGGCGTTGGTTGTCGAGTCCAGAGGACCAGGGTTCAAGTCCCCGCGCCGGCAACTATGAAACCATGCGTTGCAGGCCCTTCAGGCTGTTAAACACACAAGTGTCGCTAGCTGCTGGCCCTGTGCCAGATAATTATTTACTTGGTTGGCATCAGGAAGGGCATCCGGCGGTAAAAACCCTGCTTCAGCAGTCCTGATCAGGGCGAGCGAAAACGTGTAAACCTGTGTGAAAACATGGACATTAACAGATTGCATGATAAAATAGAAGTTAGTATTATTTTTGAATAGAATATCCATATTTATTTTATTGTTTTTTTATTTGAGCAGCCTCGGTGCGCTGCGCGTGTGTCTGGAGGATGACTTTTTTCGGTCAACACTGGCAGAGCGAGCCTCGATGAACAGCGCCAGACATTTCGTCTTCATCAACGACGGTAGGTCATTCTTAATGTAATATACATAGCGTGAAGCTATATCTGTATTGTAAATGATTAATTATTTATCTTGTGTTGGACTTTAAACTTACGTATTTTTAACACATTTTGTATTTTGTGTTACTGAACAAGTTGCTTAGTCGATGGGGGCAAACGCCCGTAGGCAATTGATTAATGTTACCCCTAACGCTGATGGTTACGAGACATCTTCTTGTAAATTTTCAGTTTGCTGCTGAATTTATTGGAAATGAGAGCAAGCGCCCCCCCAAAGATAAAGGTTAGTATCGGCCTTTGGTTATGGGTAGAGAATTGTGTGCGTATAAATGTTTTTGATTCATGTGATTTGCGCGCAGAACTGCTTGGAAATATATTTCTCTCAAAAATGAAAGAAAGTAGTTCTTCAAATATGTGGTTATGAGATGTATTTTTCTCTGAACAGTTTGAAAAATTTTTGATCTGAACGCAAGTTTTAAAAATTCACATTACCCCGATTCTTATTGCTCCATTTCAGAACCGGAAGGGAAGGAGGGGGGTCAGGCGGAAGATCACTTTTTCAGATTCAAAATCACGGAGCTCGTGAGCAGATGTCAAGTCTCTTTCCTCAAGGCGAGCCCCCGCGCACAACTCCCGCTCATGCTGTCATCTCCCTTAAGCAGTCTACTCGGTGTGAACAGAAACTTCATACTGAGTAAATTGCTTAAGGGGCGGAGCCTAGTTGGACTCGACGTCCAATCATTGAGCTCGGATCAGCTGGACGCGTTCTATCTGAAGGAGCTGACGAAACTCTGCAACGTGAGTGGTCGGCTGGGGAGCATTACAATATAGGTCAAGTTAATTTAATTTAATGAGTTTATAATTTAACTTCTTCTTCTTTCGTTGGGGCCACATGGCAGGTCTTTGGTTTCAAAATCTTCCACCATAATCGATCTTTGGCCCTTCTCTTCATATCTGCATACAATTCCTACTTGTGCAAGATGGTTTTCTGAAATTCTCTACTGCAAAGAGGCGCATTTAATTTTTTTGCTGTGTTACTTTTTCTACCGCGTATGTTATCAGTTTTCGTCGATGCTGTTGTGTACAGAGCAGTGTACAGAGAAAGGTGGTTTCAAAGGCTGAGCAACATGTGCCTCTGCTTTCCAGCCCCGCTGGCGTAATGTCCGCCCGCCCAGGTGAGATACACTCCCAGTGCTGGCGTTAGGGCCCCCCTTACCCCCCGGCCGGGGGGGGGAGGGCCACGGCTGTGGGGGGCTTTGAGTGAAAAAATAGTGAATTTGACATAGTAGCTTTTTTGGTAATTATCAGAAAAGGCAAATTGCTATGTTCTTTCAGCTATATTTTGGTGGGGCCCAATACGGGGTCATTAGGGGCCCACTCGGTTTGAAGTATTTTGTTAAGGTTTGTGGCAAAAATTTCTGTCAGCACCCCCCCCCTCGCTCGTGAGCGTTTCGAAAGGCGCTGTGGGGGGCCCACTAGCATGTTTTCTGGGGGGGGCCCGCATACCCTAACGCCGGCCCTGTACACCCCCCACCTGGTCTCAACCCCATCTCACTCTTTTACCCATCCTCTATAAAAGACTGCTGACACAAAACTCTTTGTGACGGTTAGCGAAGTGTTAGTGATCCTTGTCTGTTTTACTGGGATGATATACCTGCGAGTTAGTTCGCTGCATGTGCATGATAAATTTTAAGGAAAGCGACTGGCCCGGGGAGCATTTGGCTGCGCACTTTCTTTTTTTACCCCAAATGGGCAGCGTGTGTACGTGTATGCGTGTAGGGCACGCAGCGAGAGAGGGCGCCAAGTTGCATCCCACTACGACGCCCTACGACGCTAGCACGCATGGATCCCTCCCACCGCCTGAGCGCGCTCTTTAGCGCTGACGTCATTCCTGTCGAAATGTTCGCCACTCTAAGCGCCAGGCTACAAAAGGGGCTACATAAGGATACGCCGAGGCTCAACGCTGCGCTGTTGCAGTGGGTTGTGCCGCTGTCAGACGAGAAAGTGGACGCGTTTGTGCAGGCTCTGCGCGACTCGGACCAGGCACACCTGGCCAAACGTATCTTGTGCCAGCACGATTAGGGACTGTTCGTTTGAAACTATTTGACAGATTGACAGTAGATTTATAAAAACGTTAGCTTTTGACTGAAGACCGTCAAAAGCTAACGTTTGCACACATTGGACGGTGTGCACAAATTGGTCATCATTAGAAAAAATAATTGTTGGTGTCTATGGTACCGCTAAAATGTTGCGTTTTGTGCCGAAATATCAGATATGTTTGTTTCAAAAGCTGACAAATGTGAAGCTATGCAACGGAATTTAACGAAATGTGGCAGAAATATTGGAAATAGATGGCTATTTGTCCGTGCGCATTTTGTCGCCGTTGTACGTAGATTGTATCCGTTTCAGATTGAAAAAAACAGCGGAGCCGTCTTATATAGGCCAACAGGGTGTAGGACTGGCCATAAAACATTTGACGCTTCAACGAGCATTATAGATGGGCGGGCAAAATGTAGTAGTTCGTGACAAGGGAACCGGGATACTGTCATAATGTGACTTATTGACATAATGTGACTTATTGACATAATGTGACTTATTGACATAATGTGACTTATTGACATAATGTGACTTATTGACATAATGTGACTTATTGATATAATGTGACTTATTGACATAATGTGACTTATTGACATATTGTGACTCATTGACATATTGTGACTTATTGACATAATGCGACTTATTGACATAATGTGACTTATTGATATAATGTGACTTATTGACATAATGTGACTTATCGTATTATTCTGCGATCGGACTTCGTTCGGAGAACAATATAAAAGTCGCTGTCATTCGGACAAAGAAGAAAATCAGTGAACCAGGCTTCTCATTTGCTGCTCCGTCGGCGTGGAATTAACTTCCACTGGCCGTCAAGCAAGCCCCGACGTTGGCCTCTTTCAGAGTTGGACTGAAAACTGCATTGTTCTCTGACTCGTATGCCTAGAGTGTGCTCACGCTTTCCTGCTAAACTCAATTTTTGACGTTGTTTAATTACCTGTTTCACTGATGGTACTGCTAATTGAACTGTGAGAGCGCCCTAGAAGCGCCTGACACCGCGACATGGCGCTCTGAAAGTTGGCCTGAATAGTATCACTATTACTTATTAAATGGGTTTCTTGTGCTTTTATTGGGGATATAAACTACACTAACAAGCATACCTGACTGAGGTTTTCTGTGGCCAGCAGGTATAAAGTTACATTAGTTCTTCAACGTTAATTGGATTCGCTGCCATGTTCTGAACAAGCATGCTTTCGGAAGACGATTCGACAACATACGTGTGTTTGGAAAACGCCAACAGTGAATACGCGAAAATCGTTCATTACATATTCAAAATCCGATTCCAGGAAGAAAGCTCGAAATCCAACCTTTTGGACGTAATGCAACTCCACCTTTAACTTTAACCCCACCAACAAACCTCATTATGGGGATGGAGGGAGGGGATTCTTCTTTGATTGTACGCACCGAGAACCTTCAATTTAACTTCTCCACGCAAGCTCTACGTGAGTAAAAGTTGCCGCTAGCGCAAGTTAGCCGATAGGGGGGTGAATTTCCTTTAATGCTAAATTTTTGATTCTCGGCCGCCTGTTCTGGGAACGTCGATTGCTGCCTAGCAACGAACTTTACTTGTGCGAGGTTGAATTAAATCAATTGTTTTATTATGTCATCGATTTGTAAACGTACCATAATTAGCGTTCGAAAATTACCAGTAAACCAAAAATATTTAGATTACCGGTAATCTATTTTATAAATTACCACTAAACTATGGCAATCCAACTACGCCAATTCTTGACCCGCCAACTACAGAACGATTCGAAATATAAAATAAAATTTCCAGTTCGTTCTAGGCTTCAACATCGAAGTACGTTCCGTCAAAAACAGCGATGTTTTAAACGATACAGACCAGGTTGCTGCCATGAGATGCATTTCAAGTACATTTCATGCCAAATTCGACGTTTCTTTAATAAGAAACAAATGACGATAAATTACCGAATAGGTAATTTCTTATAAATTACCGTAATTCATAAAAGAATACCGTAAATTTCCGATTTTAGATTGCCATAATATACGGTAATCTAAAAACCCCTTCAAACGCTAACTACAATAGGATATTAATAGATATAGTTATAGGCCTAGATATCAAGTTACAGATATTAACGTGATGCTGTTGTCATTGAATCAACGAATAAAATACAGGGCGGACCATAAAAATTATCCAACCTCGGTGTATTGTAACTTTGGCAGTTATGCAGCAATATTATTTAAGAAATATAAATTTGAAGATTGGCCTACATGTATAGTGGCTACATCATACACGGCTGCAAAATTTTACATTTCTGGCTTATAGTTCACGCGCAATAATGCTTCATTACAAACTGTTCGTTTTTACACGACTGCCGCTAACAGGTTAACGCTTTGATATATGCAAACGGGTCGATTTGTTCAATTAGGTAACTGAGGTTTCGTGTAGAACTTCGCAAATTTTTTCAAGGAATTCATTGTTAATAAGCATTAAATTTATTCATTTTTAAAAATTGTTATCAAAATTCAGTTTCGTCACTTCAACAATAAGAAAAACATGTACATTATGCGCCATTGTTTAGGCGTACATCGGCCACCATGAAAACCAAGACATGTTCAACGCAGGTTGAGGCTGATTGTATGAACGCCTTTAGAGTTTCTTGCTACAAATTAGAGATTCTGAGCACCTAAAACAGACGTAGCTTCAATTTGATGTATGAAGCATGAATCTACTTTCCAAAGTAACAACTTCACAGGCCTTCACATTTGCCAAATTTTCCAAATTTTTAGTGTACGTGTAATCTAGGCTACATTTTTTGTTGACATACATGTAGGCTACTGCGCATTTCTGTACGTTTAGCGTGGCGACAGCGAGGCGTTTTTGATAGTAATTATTGTAACCTTCCTGACAAGGTCTGTCAGAGAACATGAATATTCCAATCATTGAGACTTGTATGTAGACGCGTGAAAGATAATTAGGCCTCATAGTTCTAATAGATAACTGCAATAGCCGTGCATGAAACTGAAAAGCCAACTGGCGAATCGCTGTACTTTTCTTGTGTCCGTAAGGGGATGGAAATGATTTTTTTAAATTTCAGCCAAGACAGCATGGTATAGTATTATCGTATACGTGGGCATACGCAATACATGGCGTAGATAATACGCATAGATAATATCAATGTGTGAGAAATTCTTCATTATTCTCACTATTCTTCATATTTCATATACGTCTCACTACTATCAGTAGTCACTATAGGCATTTTGTTGCTACACACGGCCTTTAAACTTTAACCCCCCCCCCTCCCCTTCCTTCATTTTCTCATGTTTGGCTTTAGTCACAACAAGCGTCCTGGACACTTTCGACAAGATCGCTTCCCACCAGGTCTCGGACGTGGTGGACGCGTACACGCACGCCCTGCTGGATCGCTACCCCCGCGCGCGCTATGTGGGCGGGTGGGACGCTCGCTTGTTCTGGATGCCCTTCACCTACCCGCCCGAGTGGGCGGCTGACGCGCTGCTTCGAGCGTTTGACGCGAAGAGACCCCTGCCCGCCGGACTGAGGAAATAGCAGTGAAGTGACCAGCATCCTCCCGTTCGCTGTTATTCTTTCAGTGAGACGGTAAGGGGTCTCTTGCTGGTGTAGCCTACAGATTGCTAGCAACAATTAAGTGTACCGAGCGTACGAAGGAGCTTTTAGATTATCGTCATTTATTTAAAATCTAAGATCGATGGTTTAATTTCATTGTAAATAACGGTTAATTATAATAAATGATCGATTCGGTAATTTATCCGAACTTTTTTCTTTCAAAAAACGTCGATGTTGGCATGTAATACGTATGAAACGCATTACGCGACAGTAATCTGGCGAGTTTCCTGGAAAACATCGATACAACATTTATTATTTTTGTGAACCCTGTACGTGGCGGGGTAGGAGGCGCGTTTGATCTGAATGTCCTTCCCCTCCCTCCCAGAGTGGGTGGCTGACGCCCTCATTCGCTCGTTTGACGCGAAGAGACCCCTTCCCGCCTCACTGAGGAAATAGCAATGAGGGGGAGTTACGCGGCTTACGCCCTCACTGCGCGAATTGCGAGAAATGTTGAACAATCTATGTACATTTTTTCTAGTTAGGTTTTCCAGATCGGCCTAGGGTTACCAAATAGTGATGACGTAATGTACTGACCAAAATAATGAGGATGTTCGGCCTTCTGTCAGTTTCAGGATGTTGCAGCCTCGCCGCCGTTCCGCAGAGCCGCTCAGAACCGCTCAGAGCCGCTCAGAACCGCGCAGAGCCGCTCAGAGCTGCTCAGAACCTCTCAGAACCGCGGAGTGGCTCAAATATCCGACTATGCGTTACGCACTTCAAAAAATTGCGAAGAAAAGCATTTATTTTGCCATTATAGCTTGGTGGGCGTTGTTTTAAAATATGGGACCCCAACCTCTTGCTTTCCACTTTAACCACTGACCCACGCTCTCGCTAGATATTAGATTTATTTGTTAAATAATCACAGAACAAAAATGACAACACGATCCAATCAGATATCGCAAATTCGATCCAGGATTGTTTGAATAGCACGCCAATATTGGAGAGTTAAACAAATAATCCTGGATCGTTCAACTATGGTTCAAATAACTCTCTAATGAACAACTCGGCCTCGGTGGTCGGTAATTGTGAGGCTATCAGCCTCGGACATGCATTTATTTTCAAGCGCACTTCTCGCACTCTTCGCACATCTACATAGGCTATATAGTTTCGGCCTCGGAGTGAGCCGCACTCTGAACCTGTGCGTCAATGTTTCAACCTTGTCACTTTAATTGCATATGCTTCGTGCCAAACTATTTTGTCCGCCTAAACATTTTCTAGAAATATAATCATATTTATTGATTTATTTTGTGTGTAGATTGAAAATTACTGAAACTAGAACTAGTCAATGAGAGACACTCGGATTCTGAAGTACGAGATCGCTTTATTATTCTCGGAAATAGCGGTAACGATAGAGGTTGAGGTGAGGTAAAAGGTCTCCGATAAAGGGTCCCGGGGGGGGGGGGGGCGGGGGGGGTTGAATTTTAAGAACCGTGTATAGTATCAAAGGTAATTACGGTCCGGTTCTGTGTAAGAGCGCCACCACAGAACCGCTCCCCCTTCTTTAGTCGCATTTTGCGACTCGCCCGGAGAGCTCTGGGCTGCAAGTCTATTCTTTGTTTCCCAACTTGCTGGGGTAGGGTCCCGGGACTACGCGCTGTCAGCTTTTATACCGCGCTAGCGGCCTGACGCCCTCGGCCTCAATCGCAACTTGCTCGCTGAGCAAAGACCTTGGAGCTGCTGTATAAATATCCTCCCTGTCCTCTAGATTTCTGTCCATACCTGTCTATAGATCTTCAGATTTTAATTCGGAATGCAACTTGAGTTATATTGAGAGCAGAGTGCGGCAGTGTGGCACGTGCCATTAAGATGTCGCGAAGTAGACAAGGAAAATCAACTGCGCTATGTCGTGGTGCGCTATTGCTTCATGTAGCAACGTTTCGTACAGAATTTGCCTAAACCATAAAAGTTACAATAAGGGATCATTCACATATTATATAGCACCAGAAATGTCAGCTTTTCCTCCTTTACCCACGCATTGTAACGGATTATTTCGCGGGACCAGACCACCCCAGAAATTTTATATAATCATTTGCGCAAATACCCGCCCCCTGCGCCCGAAACAAAGAAATTAAAATCTCGTGAAAGATCCAAAAACTATACCTAAAACTTCTCAATACAACGTTTATCATCGTCCTGACCATATTTCATCATAGGAGTAAACTTACTCATCAAATTCTTAAAATATAGAGAATTCTAAAAGAAAGTTGTTCCCAAGAGAAATTTTTTCGACATTTGATGTCAACTTTATGAGAAGAAAATGGTACGTATAGCCAAGCATTTCTTGTCCTGTACTCAGCCACCCTTTATAAATTATAACAAGATCTATACCCGTGTATACCCACCCTCCAACGTTATATAATATGTGAATGACCCCAAATAGTTTAGCCTAGCTGTTACAGTATCATTGCCTACACAAAATTTGGTAGCATCCACACGTTATAGCCTCTAATCTACGTATAGTCCTAGTCAGCAGCGCAGGCGTTAAGACCGTGAGCGCCCCCCAATTTATTTTTATCGCCCCTAACTTTGGACGTGTAGGCGCGACACAACTGTATGGATATAATCATACACTAGTATTAGGCTCATTGCATCGTCGTCGGTTGTTAGACTACAAAATTGCAACTACAATGCTTGTTTGCTTCAAAAATTGGATTAACCCCTCCCCCGCCCCGCCCCGCCCACGCTAGTGATTTCTTCAGGCTTCCTGGGCCACCCGGCGAGTTTTGAAAATGCAAACGAATGGA
>JAQIWG010005285.1:0-14738 GCA_034695025.1 Chamaedrilus cognettii | reverse complement strand
CTATTCACTAATAGATCATCAATTCTATTCACTACTAGATCATCAATTCTATTCACTAATAGATCATCAATTCTATTTACTAATAGATCATCAATTCTATTCACTAATAGATCATCAATTCTATTCACTACTAGATCATCAATTCTATTCACTAATAGATCATCAATTCTATTCACTACTAGATCATCAATTCTATTCACTAGTACACCTACATTGTACGCCTAGATCGAGTCGCTGACTGGATAATTATTTTGGCATGCCCCCAGAAAAAACTTTCGAGTATTTATGCATGCCTTACTTCAGAGAAATCTTAAATAGTTTTATGTGGATGTCATAGGCGACTCAGCGAAACTTACATGAGGGAGAGATTTAGGCGTAACGGGCAACCTATAATGTAGGCCAAGGTCTAGATCACTTCCAAGAGCAGCCTGTCTCATTCACAGCAGGGCATGGCCTAATAAGTATAAACTTCTAGCGCCAATACGTTTTATCAATTTCCTTTAGGGCGTTTTCCAACATGCCAGCACTCTGTTATAATGGGCAAACTTGTGCCAGGGATGATAGAGAACAAGGAGCTGTCTGTGCTTTCATAACCTAGCTCTTGATAGACCAGGTGTTTGAGTGTTTGGAGCAAGCGAGAAGATCCTACGGGTCGCGATTGGGCTAAGTAGGAAGAATAGAGAAACAACACAGAGTCTGAGTTCACACGCTATTTCAATATATTATTTTAAGAAATCAATACCTAACAGTAGTGTGTTATGTCAACAACCTGATGACATCGCTGATTCATCAAAATTACTTTTATAATAGATTATAATTAGTGCTAAATTATTTAGATGCGAATATAGTACAATGTCCAATTCGTATCGTTTAGATGCGAATGCACAATGTTCAATATGTTAGATACGAATACATACAATCGATATAATTCACTACACCCATAGCAGGCTCTGTCCTTAGACAAAGTATTGTTTAACAAATAGCAAGGTTTCTATTTTCAAAATGTCGATAAACTTCAGAAACACAGACAACGGCTTGACAATATTATTGGTAGAATAAAAGTTTGACACATCAGCGAATAGAAGCCAAAAGCACTACTACTCGCATAACATGGCAATGATAAATTTGCGAATATCAAACGATGATACAACAAATGATGACATTGCTCACAAAAATCCTATTACAATAGTGATAACAAAAAAATTTAGAAAACAATTACACAAATTCAAAACTTCATCATTTTTTATATCAACCTTTCTGAATGCGATACAAAGGAAACATATTTTTTCAAATACTACAACGAAATTTCTAGCGGCATTATCAACAGAACCCACAACTATATAGCAGTGCATCCCTTGATCGTATATTAACAACGCATTGATATTTGGTGCGGCAATATTAAACTTAAACCAAACTAAGCTAAATAAATCTGTATTATATCGCGCAGCAATCGTAGATTAACCGAATAGATCAAACCTTCAAAGCACTGACGATCGCACCGATCATTAGCGATTGGGTGCACCAATTATCCCAGAGAGCAATGCTTAACGCCTGTCCATAAATTGTACACTGAATAACAACGCATGAAAAAGTTCGACAAAAAATGGTTGCTCTTGTTTGTAACCCCAAAGCCAGCTCGGTGCCATATCATCTATTGATTGGACGCTGTATTTAAATGATCCCGTCGTCATCGAACAAGCTAGATGAAAAATCGCTGCTTAATTAAACTCTCAATATTATTACAAGCATTCGCCAGCGCGCAAGTAACAAATTTGCAAAAAAGCGCCCTATCTACAAATACAACTTACATTCAACTCAGAGCGCAAACTAATATTTTATTAGATTTACACACATCAATGGTCAGCAACGAAAAGCACTGAACTTTGCAGCTTTTCTCAAACAACTACTCATTTCTATCGACCAACGTAACAGTACTACATGTACCATTGGCCTATCACACGTCATCCAGTCACAAGTCTGCCTACGGACAGAATTCTTTCACCAACCCAGCATCATCGAGCATATGATAATGAGTAACAAAGAATGGTTAATAGACTACTAGAATCGATCAATAGCGTTAGAGACTCACTAAAAACATTGTAACTTAGACAAAGGAGAATTGTTCAGGAACAAGAAAATACGAGCAGTTTTTTGCGATCCTATTCTTAGATTCCATGAAGACATTGTATCTTGTTCCAGATTTCAGTCTCAACACAAATTAACTAAAATTCATTTTGAACAGAAAAGCGACGATGCCAACGTATAATAGAAACTGTGCAAATATTCATGTATTACCAGGGTTTATTTTATGAGGCGTAGTACGCCTAAAACAAGGCTTTTTGAAATTTCTCCGCCTAAATAGAAACAGGTAGGTGTAGCGTTACGCGTAAAAATCAATAAACAAGACGTAGGCTTACTTTGTATGCTACTCCATATTTCGATGGCGCCGGCGTAAGACAACGCGATTAATTAAGATGGAGGCGTAACGCTATGCCGGTTTCATCAGGGCTAAAATTAACCCTGTGTATATCATATCTGTCACGGTCCAATACAAAGTTCAAAAAGGTCAAATGTAAAGGTCCAATCGACATCGTCACTCGCCTACCAAGATACAAATGTTGAACAAACTGCGACATCTATAAACAAATCCAACGTCCAAATCAGTCAGGCCAAATTAATCAAATCCTGATACAGTGTGCACTCCAAAAAAACTATGTAGCTAGAACAAACCAAGAATTTACGACCTACATCTGCCAGCACAGTAGCATCTATGTCCGATAATTCTCCAATACGCAGGAGCCAAGAGTGCAAAACAAACAGAATTTTTCGAAGCGAGAGAATGTGGAGAGAAAATCACAGGACACAGCGTGAGGAGAAACGCTGTTGAATATTCTATTCGGACGGACTCAACGCTTCAACCGTTTTCTCCTCTCACCAATTTCGTTCAATATCTCAACGCAAGCCGAAGCTTGGACTGCGGAATAATAATGAACATCGCGTTTGAGGTCTGTTCATCGCAGGCCACAGGCGCACAATTCTCTACCAAATTAGTGTACAGTAGGTGCACGACCGAGTGAAGAATATATTCAAATAATTTCATTAAATAACACAGATTTAAAGAGTTTTTTCGCAGCGCGAAACTAACAGGCATATCCTAAATAAGTGAGGGAAATTTCAATCCAACGCACAATTCCAGTTCAAGTTTGATAAATTTGGTTGCAAGTGTGAACTCATCAGACACCAATCAAGCAACTGTGGTTGCATTCAATCAAGAAAGCAGTCCTCTCCATCAGCCTTGCTGGGTAGACTGCTTTCACAAACAACGCAGCATGTTCTCGACAAACACCTGCATCCGGTCGATAAATAAATAATTCTCAGCATCTCATGAAGCCCTCCCAATAGTCTGTCATTGTCAATTTTTCGCAGATTCAAAGTTTAGAGGTCATTCAACGCCTCCACTGCAGTCATTGATGGCTGGGGGTCTGCAGCCCCCAGGGGCCGCGCAGCGAGGAGTAGAGAAGGCAGGGGGGATACAAGGGTGTGTGGGGGGTAGAAAGAGCGCTATTGGCCCCAGAGGGCGGGAGAGAAGTTATTGACGTCGGCCTGTTCGAGCACTGGTCGACCGTTTAGGCTGTAGTTGACTCTGATCTTCATCCGCAACTGGGCCTGTAACCATGGCAACAGAGCTTGCAATCATGGAAATTAACCCTGTATCCATGGTAAATGAGTCTGGAAAGCCGACGAGCCGATTACATAGCCACTCAAAGCCGGCTCACTTCAGAGCTACACGTTTCAAAAAACTTTAGACTTTTCGAAACCCATTCCGAAAGAAAACTGAAAATAGGGCCGATACAGGACCATTCGCAACACAACTTAATTCCAGCGAATGATCCGGTCAAAGCGAAACACACTGATCAAGTTATCCAACATTTATTTATTTCTAAATCTAAAACTAAGTTTAACAATTTCAGGCGTAACGTAAAGGAACGAACCGTTGGCCCGCTGGGTGGGTACCTTGGTGGGGTTGCTGATCTTGATGAGCTGAGAGATGGCGCCGGTGTTGTTGGGCGCGAGGGTTGCGCCAGAGGGTGACAGGAGCTGAAGCTGGAATGTCTGCAGCGATACAAACAAACACAATATAACACTAATTACTTAGAGAGAAAAGAATAATAATTCGTTCATAAACAACTCTAATCTAATAGTCATATATACACTTGCATTCTCTATGAAAGAAATCAGATCTGTGCTGATGTCGATGCTTATGGTATCAACAATAGAAGAACTTATCGCATATCGAATTTTCACTCAAAAAATAATTTCGATAAAAAGCTGTGATCTCATTTTCCTTACCTTCATTATAACAAGACCTTAGTATTTCTTCATTCGTATCTAAATCTAAAAAACATTAAAGGAAAAATGCTCAAGGAAGTTGGATCAGACCTTAGGTACGGCCGCTTGGAACACAAAGTCTTCGATGGTATCTTGCGTCTGATTGGTCGCGGTGAGCGAGATGGTGACCTGTGATTGGTCAAGAGCGTTGCGCTCAAAGTTGAACGTGATCCTGATGCCGTTCTTGTCAAATGCCGTCAACGCTGGCACGCCTGCTGTGTGAAACAGACTAAAGTGATGTCAAACAAACATTACTGTATAGAATTCAACAGTTTTGAAATAGAATGGTTAATCTGAAAATTCATTAATTATCTATTTGAAACCTTTTTTAAAAGTATACATCTATGCCAATGCCCATCCAAATTCTGATCTGGAAATAGTACGAAATGCGTTGAGGATAATACCAGCAAAAGAAATCAGAAATATAGTTTACAAAAGAATTCATTTAGAATAAACTGAGCGCTGCATAACCCAGTTAAATTTCATCTCAGTCTATATTAAATCCAAGTTTAAATTAAATCCCAGTTGAAATCATCGCTTTCAAATATATAGATCGCGGCAAGGCAAGTCGCAGTCGATACGCTACAATTTACAATTTAAATTTCCTAATCTACTAATCTTGTCAATATTAATTTTAATCAATCATACCGTGTCCATTGTTGGTGGAGTGTAGATCAACGTTCAAAGCACCCATGCCGCCCCCTAACCCCCCAAGGTCCCCCATTCCCCCCCTGGACATGCCGGGAGTCATCATGGGGTTCAAACCGTCGAGCAAACCCCCCCCCATACCCATTATCGGGGGACCTGTGCATCAGACAACAAGCAACGTCTCAACTTGATTATCGACGTCAAAGAGAATAGTGTCTGGGCGATGCAGATGTATAGCACAAAAAACCATTCACAATTAATAATTATTACAATTTTAAACACAAAACGATTATATTAAAAATTTTGCAATGAATTGCACTATATCGCTCAAAATGGTCATTATTATTTATGCTATCATATTGGTCCTATCAAGTACACCGCACAAAGTAATACACACAGAGAAAACAAAGACGCTACAGTATCAAGTTTGCAAGCTGATGTCAGCCTCTCACCAGAGCTGGTCGGAGCCGATAGATCGATGCCGCTAAGTAGATCAAGGATATCGTTGCTCGCTGAAGGACGCGAGGGCGTGGGGGCCAAGTTCACGCCTGGACCCCCAATATCGCCACCAAGAAAATCTAAGATGTTCTGAGAAGAAGAAAAAGAACTAATTTTAATGACTTTTAGAAGCCAGAGAAATTTGTAAAGTCTATAGCTTTGAAGAACAAAAATTTAAATATTAATAATAATACGTTTAAAGTCTGCTCGACGTTGATTGCCCAAAGCTGAAAATCAAACCAGCGAGCAAAATTTGAAGTTTTTCTACTTGAAATCAAGTAGCAATATCAACAAGTCGCAACAATGTCTGGAAAAGAACTCTTAAGACAGAAAGACTTTCCCACAAACAAAATACTATTGTTGTTGTTGTTTCAAAACCAAACGATGAATGCTGTAGGGAAAACTACAATCACTTTGTTCTTAACCATTACGCTTTCAAAAGCCTAAATTTGGGTCAGAGGTTAAAGACTGACCTCGGAGGGCGCGCTGATTTTCTTGTGCTGGGGGCCGTTTGTAGGGGCGACGGGCTCCTCCAGGTTGCTGAGCCCCGAGTCCCCATTGGCCAGCCCAGAGCTCCCTGAGCCCGCGCCCCCGGCGCTCTTCTCGAGGATCGGCATGCTCTCCAGTATGCCCGCCCTGTGGCATGCATCGCGACATCATACTACAACCAGCACCACTGTGTGCTTGGCTCAAAGCAAAACGCTGATTGCAAATAACACTGTGAACAATGCAGTTCACATTGATTGGTCTCAGATACTAATTTTAAACATCTGCGTCACATAAAACAAAAATGTATTAATTGTAATATAATAAATTAATATTCTAATTTCTGGTTAATAAGTAACGTTAGGGCCAGGCTTAGTTTAGTAAAATATATCAGGTTTAGGTACGGCCCATAGGCAGATAAAAAACATCCCTTGATGATAATAAACGTAATTTGTTTCAGGTCAGCCAATCAGGGAAGAGAACTGCAGAGGAGGTTGCAGTGGACTGACCGTATCGACTCCTGTGATTGGAAGAGAGCCGAGTACTCGACGGATCTCTGCTGCAGCTCCACATTGAGACTGGTCGCGTATAGACCAATCAGCTTGCGGATCTTACTAAACAACGACCAATCAGCTTGTAAAGACACTAACTAAACAACAACCAATCAGGCTGCGGATCTTACTAAACAACGACCAATCAGCTTGTAAAGACACTAACTAAACAACGACCAATCAGGCTGCGGATCTTACTAAACAACGACCAATCAGCTTGTAAAGACACTAACTAAACAACAACCAATCAGGCTGCGGATCTTACTAAACAACGACCAATCAGCTTGTAAAGACACTAACTAAACAACAACCAATCAGGCTGCGGATCTTACTAAACAACGACCAATCAGCCTATCGTATAAAAAATAAAAATATCAAACGCTGATTAAGTGCATGACAGAGTAGATCAAAAGAAAAAGCATCAGAGACAAAACAACAGTTAATTTCAAATTCAATTGAATATAATGATAGCGAGGGCAAGGATTACAGCGAGGATCAAGGTTGAGCAACGACTCACGGCAGGGAGGAGTGGAAGCGAGTGCTCAGCTTGACGATGGCCGTCACACAGTACTGCTTGGTGGTGGACGACGAGTTGTTGTTCACAAGAACCCTCTCGAGCGCCTCCAACACTTCCTCCTCGCTCGCCTGCACCCGCAATGGACTTTAAACTCTGCATCCGCGGCACACGCAATGGACTTTAAACTCTGCATCCGCGCACACGCAATGGACTTTAAACTCTGCATCCGCGCACACGCAACGGACTTTAAACTCTGCATCCGCGCACACGCAATGGACTTTAAACTCATAGCAACAAAATGAGTTTATTTAGCCCTGAACTATAATTTTTTTATATATAATAATTTGATGAACATCAAAAAAATATTAATAGTTTACATGCAAATAACTTCACCTTTATTCGCATTCTACAACACCTCCGGGGAGTTCTGGGCTACAGATCAATTCAATTTTTATCTCAAAATCTATACGGCATCTAAAACATGAGAGCGCATTTAGTGTCTCGGAGTCAAGCAAAGAATCGCTCCCCCTTCTTTAGTCGTCTATTACGACACCCCCGGGGAGCTCTGGGCTGCAGACCAATTCTCTTTCTACCATGATCAGCAATAGGGGATATAAAACAGAAAAGCGTGTAATGCTACTCCACCTGGAGAGGTTCCTCATCCTCCAGCCCGGTCCCGGCGAAGAGTAGATTGCCATACTCGCCCACGCACCAGGTCGCGACCTGCACGAGGGGCTGCTGGGATATATCGGCGCACATGGCGCGGTAAAGCGCCTGCACTGTGTAGGCGTGCAGCGCGGAAGTCTCCTGCACCAGCTGGATGAGCACCGACACCATGTCGTCGCGCACAAAGTTGCCCGCCTGCACCGACGCGCACACATACCATCCATTCATTTCTAAAAATAAATTCAAACGCGAATCATTCGCGTACATCATTCGACATACCATCCATTCATTTCTAAAAATAAATCCAAACGCGAATCATTCGCGTACATCCGTGCGTGTTTTGTGGCAGCATCTTCAGCTTACGCAGGGCTGGCCATTGAGAGATAAGTGAATAATGTCAAGCGTTGCCTACACAGTAAATAAAGGGTTGAGGGTAATACCGTTGTGAGGACTTTCATGACCGTGTCGATGTGCCAGCGCTTGTTGGGCGCATGTCTGCCACACAACACAACAGCCATGTTTCATTTGTCAATTGAATAATCTATAGAATCATTATCGCTTCGGCAACAACTAGATATTGCTTAATCGATCTTCACACTTTTTCACCCTCATTTTCACTTACTTTTTTTGCCTCTAGTACAAGCCAAGAACTAATTTTTCTGCGATGAGGACAAGCCGAGGATCAATTTCTCTGCGACTAAGACAAGTTAAAAATTCATCGTTCCGCGCCTAGGATAAATCAAACACTTATTTTTCTACAACTAAGAAATACCAAAGACTATTTTCAGCAACTAGGACAAGCCAAGGAGTAACTAAGACAAACCAAAAACTCATTTTTCTTAGACTAGGACAAGCCGGGGACTCACTTTTCCGCAGCGAGGACGAGGCTGGAGGAGCAGTCTGCCTTGAACTCAGGGTCGCACTTCTCGAGGAAAGTGAGCAGCTCCTTGACCATGCCACGGATGTTATTGCCGTTGATGAGCGCAAAGCAAAGCTCCATCGCTCGCCTGAACACCACTGTCGAGTTATCATCTCAGTACAAATCACACGCATCGCAATCATATTTCATAGCACAAATAATATTTGATACTTTTAAATTAAATAAATTCAAATGTTAACTCCAGTTATGTCATTTAGCAAGAAATTGTCGCACATTTAACACCTTCTGCCGCTGTTTTTGTGCTTCTCGATATTTTTTGCAACTCGTGGAAGGGCTAGGGTTAGCATTAGGGTACGAAAAGGGTCGACCGGCGGGTACCGTTTGATGGAGACGTCGGGGTCCTTGAGACAGTCGACGATGGTGCTGCGGTGGCGCTGCACCGCGTTGTAGTCGGCGTGCACCACTTGCAGTAGGGTGTTGAGCGCCACGTAGCTGCACCGCGCACCAACACTCGCGCTATACTATATTTACTCTCTGCCCTCTAATAGACCTTATTACTGCACACATATAACTAACCTTCGCTTTAAATCACAGCACCTCGCTTTTTGAATAAAGTAAAACAAAACAACAAATAGATGTAAAGTCACAAAAATCACAATAACAAAATATGAATAGTTCACACCAGCAACAATGTACGGTAGCAAGATGCGTAATATCGAATGAGGGTTGCCATAAAGAATTTTTAGACTCGGTTAATTACTAACCGTATGTTCTTGTCACTGTTGAGAAGAAATCGACCCAAAATATTCACTGCCAGAACCTGAAATACGCGTATACCACTAAATCGCAGCTAATATTGCAGCCGACGCAACAGAACGGGATGACAATTCACCCAATTTATAACAATTCGCCTCATTTTTATTCACCTAATTCACCTATACATTATAAATATAATCTATCAGGAAATTCGGGACAACTGGGAGCTCTGGGTTAGGCGTGATTGTGAGGCAGGTCGATAGAGAGTTAGGTTAGATTAGGGACAGGGAAAGGTTTTCATGGAGAATTAGGTTTACGTTCTTGGCAGAGTTGGGGTTATATTCATACCCTCAGTCCACTCTCAGACTGGATGTCCATTATCGTGAGGCAGGTCTCGTAGAGAATTGCGTTGCCAACATTCTTGCTTGTCTCAGTGTTAGTCGCGACCTTAGCACGACACACGCACAAATTCAATTCAAATTGATTAGAATTCATTCAAAAGACAGGCAACTGTTTAAAATACTTCTTTATCTTATCATCCCAGTCGCAATGCACCAACTGATTGCAATAGTTTAACTTCATAAACTACTGCAGCATCCACAACATGAACATCAAAAAAATCTATTTCGTCATCTTCTGGCAGCGAAACCCTATCCAAGCAGCACTTGTTTCAGTGTTTGATTGCATCATCTAAATGCACATGAAAAATGAAAAATTATGATTTGTAAAAAACTGAGAAGACGATATTGGAATAGGTTGCACGAGTTAACTAAACAAAAAAACAATAATTCTCAATGCTGAAAGACGCACAAGAAGAAGAAGAAAAAGACCTGAGCGAGGATGTCGTTCATGGCCTCGCTGGTGTCCGGGTCTCCTCGTCCGACAATGCGCAGCAAGTGGAGGATCTTCACCTGACAGCAATATGACACTCGTCACTGAACGCCGTACACCAGTACTTCTCAAAACTTTCTCGCGCGCGGACCGGAATATTTTTTCCCCAGGTTGCCCAGGACATGATCAAAGCTCTCTTTTTTTCGATACGAATGACATTTACATTATTGACTCACAGTTCAGTTCACTGATGAATGCTGGCATGCAAATACGTGCAACAAATAAATAAATATTAACATCAATGAAAGCTGAAGCAAAAACTGAAGAAGCAGAACATAGCCTGCTGGCGTTGATAAGGCTGCTGTCAGACCTGCAGGAATGGGTCGCTAACGCCAGACACGTCGTGCTCAGGGGAATATCCGGCCATGATGAGGTTCTTGAGTATGCGCACTAACTGAGGCACCATCTGAGCATCAGTGGCACCACAGTTGCACCACACCATACCATGATTAAGTGATAGAGCACCAAGGTTACACCAGAGTATGCACAAAAAACGAGGCACCATCTGGGCACCAGAGGCATCATGCTACAAAAGCCAGAAAAAAAAGTTGCACCACACCGCAGCAAGGCTAGCCCAAATGACAGCAATTCCAGACCACACCACAGCTGGATTCATATCATATAGTGTTGAGACTATGTATAGGCTATATTTCAGTAAGAAGGCAGTCAATATGCAAAGAAGCATTACTTTGCGAAAGTGAGCGAGCATGTCGGGACTCTTCTCGCACATCTCGACCATGAGAGTGATCGCTGTCAGCAGCACACCTGCACAACAAAACCAGTCCTCCACGTATCCACGGCTGTACAAGCCCACGCATACAAAGTAAAACCACAACACCTACTCTCGGCGTAGCTCTAAACTAACACAAACAAACAGCGCACAAAAAATCTCATCAGCATAAAACAAAACTGAAATTGACACAACAAAAACAACAACAGTCACAAAAAGACAGCAAGAGAGAAAGTGAACACTTTTGATGCAAGGCACTCGATAAAAATTAATCGCATTCTGACAAATTCAGTTGAACAATGACAAAAGTATTGCTTATAAATGTCCATCAGCATTGACCAGGAGACAACAATGACGCGCACCGTGGTTCTTCTCGTTGAGAAGGAGGCGTGTGGCAGGAATGAACATCTCCATGAGGTCCGGCACCTTGCGCAGTATTCGCACAGCACACAGCGCAGCCTGGCAACACACCAACATATAAAAACACCATTTGGCACACAGCGCGGCCTGGCAACACACAAACATATAAAACCATCGCACGGCACACAATGCGGCCTGGCAACCCACAAACATATAAAACCATCACACGGCACACAGCGCGGCCTGGCAACGCACAAACGTATCAAAACATTGCAAACACATCACCTGGCACAGTGCAACACATAAAAACTTTGGCAAACAGTGCAGCCTGGCACTAGAGTACTCAGCCACAACAGAAGTCAGAACAATACAATCAGCATTAAGATTGCTCATCTTAATTATTATATGTAACTAGAATTTCAACAAATGATTATGGGATATTGATATAGGCCTAGTAAAAAGTACCTTTTTCTTGATGTAAGCATTAGAAGATTTGATGAGTTTCTCCACCTCCCCGGCAAGGTCCCTGCTCATCTCTGCCGAGCATATGGCGCCCATCGTACAGAGGGCCAGGCTGACGACGTACTGGGTCTGATGGTTGAGGTCACTGCACCACACAACACACACACTGCACCACACTGCACCATATAACATACTGCACCACAAACCACGCTACACCACACTGTACAACACTTTGTACCATTCACAACATAGCACACACTATACACAAAACTCGGCATGACACCATACACGTCATACATTGTACACCACACCATACACGTCACACATTGTACACCACACCAACACTGCACCACACGCCACATAGCTGCTGAAGTTCTACAAATTCCAGCGCTTTCTGAGACATAACCATCCCCAATAGTCTGGCGGTGTCGACCCAACTTACACAGAAACAGATGCGAGAAGAGTTTGTACTTTTTGAGAGAGTTGGTGACGAGCAGGTGTATGTCCTGTCGTTCGTCCAATAGAAGCATGGCGCCGAGGTACCCTATTCGTTTGTCTGTGAACCGAGGCGACGCGATCAACTTGAGACACTCCAACTAAGCACAGCAGTACACCCAGCACATTAACTATCACAACTACTGTTATACGTTTACAAACGTGCCCTTGTTATCACTAATTTCTTTTATTTAATATTTATTGAATACTTCTGTCAATTACCAACAGTAAATCGCAGGATATTGCTCACTATATTTTTTTGCCTGATTCATAAATCTTTTTGCTTGCATCTAATAAATCATTAGGAACTCAAAGCTTAAAGAATCACATACCGGTACCAGTATCAGTCAGATGATACTGAACATTAAGTCTTCACATTGGCACCGTAACATGTTAATGAAAAACTGACCATTTGAAGCGTATAACCAAATGTGAAAACCTACACTGCACGGTGGGGATCCACACATCGCACCTGTGCACCCTAGACAAGTTTCCTTCCCCTCTCCAATGTTCTGCGGGGCGCCCACCTGTCCGAAGTGCGCGGGGTAGCCGAGCATGTGGATGTAGAGCAGCTTGGCGACGTTGCGACACCGATAAGTGTTGTCCTCCTCTCTGAACGTGTCGCGGATGAGTGCACACTCGCGCTGCACCACCGCGCGCTCGTCAGCGGCCGTGCGCGCAGACCGGATCTCTCGGATCAGGTCACGCAGGCGCTTCGGCGTCGGCATCTCTCCAACACTGACGCACTGCACGCAGGGGGAGAGTTCTAATATTATCTTAAATAAGAATGCGGTCATATCCGGGGCTGTTTCTTTTAAGAAAGAGTTACAACGCACAGCATTTAACCGTTACATGACACGTGGCCATTAAATTAGGGTTTAGGTCTGCATTAGGGTAAGCATGTCAGGGCTTTCCGCTACGGTTAAGGTATCAGTTACGTATAAATACTTATTTTTGAAAGTTGCAAGATGTATATCTTGCAACTTTCAAAAATAAGTATTTATCGCCTACATGCATGTCAACAGTATAGTACAAGTCGTGAGATTTAAGGAAGAAACTGGAGAATAGAAAAATAAGCGAATGACCCCCCAATACAGCCAGGGCGATGCGTTTATCGGGATTACTATCAGGTGAACAATGTCAGGCACACGCCCATCACCTGACAACAAACAGCCGATGGCACACAACATCGCTATAAACATCCAACAATCGTCCCAACAAGCTTAAATATAACGTTCAGATCGAATGGGTGGTGTTATTTGAAGCCCCCGTACCTGTGATTAGGAGAAAAGATTGAATTAGGCGAAATTTGTCCGTGAAATATTGACACACGAGCAAGATGGCCGATGTGCGACGTATGGCCTTTAGGCCTATGTTTAGCAGCAGGCCTAACACCTTTGTTCTTCTCTTTGTTTTTCTCTTTTTAAATAGTTTCATACTATTGTTTCTAAAATGAATCCGATAGTGTCACAATCTGATTTGCTTGCAAATGTGATTTGTATAGATCTAGCTATTCTAGCCTCAACTTATAACTGACGCTAAATTATTGGTGGCATCAACTAAACAGTTACTATGGCCTATCGTGCATAGTTTTTCCCTGAAGGGGTTTCCCCCCGCCCAGGTCAACTCGTGCATGGTGTCAACTCGAATTCTTGGGTGGCGTTCACTCTTGCAAGAGTACGTGGTGTCCGCTTAATTATAACTGGCGCCAATTTCGAAATTCTGTCGGAAACATTGTAAGCAAGGGTGCAGCCACGGAGTCGACTAAATGACTAGCCTATAGAGCTAACTCGAGGCAGGCATTTATGAAGACTAACCAGCCTTATAAGTTTTATCTTCAGCATTTTTCTGTTCCCTTAAGATAGGGTTGGGAACAGATAATCACAAACTTGGTCAACATAGACAGAACTGCGCACTCCTGATTATGCGATGTTGAACATCGAATGAACTTTGAACTCCGACACGAATGGCAGAATTTCTGTCACGCCGAGACTCTGGAATTACTGTCACGCCGAAACCCATGAATTTCTGTCACGTCGAAACCAAAGAATTTCTGTCACGCCGAAACAAAGGAATTTATGTCATGCTTAAACCCCGGAATTTATGTCGCGCCAAAACCCGGGAATTTCTGTCACGCCGAAACCCTGAAATTTCTGTCACGCGGAAGCCCAGGAATTTTTGTCATGTCGAAAAAACCCAAGAATTTCTGTCAAGCCTAAACCCAAGAATTTATGTCACGCCGAAACCCAGAAATTTCTATCACGCCGAAACCAAAGAATTTCTGTCACGCCGAAACCCAAGAATTTATGTCACGCCGAAATCCAGAAATTTCTGTCACGCCGAAACCCAAGAATTTTTGTCACGCCGAAATAAAGGAATTTATGTCACGCCTAAACTCAGGAATTTATG
>JAQIWG010005284.1:0-14738 GCA_034695025.1 Chamaedrilus cognettii | reverse complement strand
TACCTAGTCCTTATCTAACATTAGCCTGACCAATAACTAACCCTCAACTATAATTCAAAGCAGTTTTGTGTTCAACTTGCGAGGTGGGCGTGGCTTGTATGAAGCTCAACCGCGCATATTGTATTTTCACTACTAATTAATACTAATTAATTAGTAGGGAAATACTAATTACATTTAGTTGTGACATTACAATAAGCAACGATGGCACGCAGAAAATTAATGAACATCAACACTTAATCGCGTGTAGAGGTTAATTGAGCATCATTGAGATACATTGTTTTTCCAGTCTATCGCACTGGTTTGGTTAGATTAGTGAATATCGGTTAAGTTTAAAGGAATAAGCTTTCTGGACTAAAATGGATGACAGCTTTTCTGATTATTTCTATTTATGGTACGCAAATAGTCCATGATTTCAATTTATTTCAAAAATTATCGGTCAATCTACTCCGCCAACCAATTTTGTTTAAATGACTAAGAAACGAAGAATGTTTTTTTTTTTTGTGACATTGTCGCCCAAAATGGTGACTTCAGAATTGCTTCAGAAAAGTGTTGACAAAATTTGCACACAAGTATAATAATTGTGTAAAAAAAAATTGCACGCTATTCAAAATTGGTCGATATTTTGTCTCGTTGCGTCACATAGTTTCACTTAATCAATATATATGTGTCCTGGTAGCGCGTGCTTTAGGAAAATTGTCCCCCTCCAAGAGAAAATCGCTTCAAACGCCTACAGTATGTGACGTTAATTCTTAGCAACAACGGCTCAGCAGCCGTAATTTTTACTTAAAGACTAAGTCTGGTTAATTAATTCGTTAGAACTTATACCCATGAACCTTTAAAACGTTTAAACAAACGAATATGTGATATGCTTACTTTGTTTACTTGTCTACTGACTTTTATTCTGTACTCTTGCATCAAATTGTCCTGGACAATCTCTGAAAATTAGAAACAACGCCATATAGGTGTTTGGCAATATAGGAGTTATCACAACGTAGCCGGGATATTATTTTTGCGTGCCAGAACCGTAGACGGGTGTGTATTTCTAAACGATCGATTCCGTTCAGTAACCTGACGCTGCTTGAGCACAAACATGGGCAACATGCATGTACAATTGCACATGCATGTTGCAAGTTTGGTTTATGCCGGATCCACTCAGGTCGTTTGTATTCGAGCAGAGATGAGGTCCAGGATACCAATGCGATATCGGAGAGATGAATGGCGCTCCATCGGATATATTCCAGTCCGAGCATGATGGATGCTGCAGTGGGCCGTGGGACTTAGGACTAAAGAGACTAAGGACTCAAGGCAGTGGCGGCGGAGCGGTTTCATTTTAGAGGGGGGCAGACGGCGCCAGAGATCTATTTTTAGGGGGGGACATTGCAACTCTAAAAAATTCAAGGGGGTGAGGCAATGTTCGATGTTAGAAAGTTTTTGTTAACATGTTGGTATTAATTATTATAATGGAACTATGGAGATGTATATGATGATGTGATTTGTTGAAGTTATTTAGGGTCTTCTGCTACGCAATATGCCAACAGAGGACAGGCCTACATGTTTAGTGTAGAAGTTTGAATTGAAGGGGAGCAAATCCAATAATTAAGGGGGGGGGAAACGAAATTCAAGGAGGGGCAAAGCCCCCTTAAAATTTTAAGGTGGGCATTTGCTCCCCTAGCCCCATTAGCGCGCCGCCACTGTTTCAAGGAATCCTCCTAGACAGGAAACGTGCGTCGGCTTGTCAATATTGAATGATGCACTCATTATAATACCGCGTCTCTGGACGTCTCTGTCTGGCATGCAGGTTTAATTGGTTAGCCAGGATTGAATCAAGACGTAGTAATTTCTGTAGAGCTGCGATTGGTACTATTAAGAAGTCTAAATCGAAATATTTTGAAGTAGGCTACAACATTTTATCAAAATTTAAAACTTTGACAAAACGTTGTAGCCTGCGATTGGTACTATTAAGAAGTCTAAAGTCTGAATCGAAATATTTTAAAGTACAGGCTACAACATTTTATCAGAGTTTGAGCGCGAGCATTCGAGTTAATACTTTCTGACCATTGAAGGAGATACCTTATGGGCTACCGCGAATACTAATTTTTCCATAATGTGCATCGTTGACACATATAATAGCGCTTTAATTTTCTCGTTTTTGTATTTCAGATGCCGCTGTCTTTCAACCCATGCCACCGTACAGTCAGCACTCAATATATCACTAACAATAACCCGGCAACCCACCAGTAATCCCAATAACCACCAGTAATCCCAATAACCACCATTAATCCCAATAACCTCCAGTAATCCCAATAACCTCCAGTAATCCCAATAACCTCCAGTAATCCCAATATCCCAGTACCCCACCCCTACAGCGCTCCACCTCCCAGCAGCTTGCAATGTTTGGCACGTGCGGGACCTTCGTCCTTCCCAGTCCCGCCAACTGCACCAACATCTCCTCCCCCTTCCCTCCCCAGCCCCTCCCCTCTCATCCTCTCCCCCTCACCAATTCCTGGAACCACTCTTCCTTCTTTCTCTACTTCGCATCCTCCACGTTGACCGATCCCCTCGAACTCTCACACGATATGGAGGAGGACCCTGATGGGATGCTTGATCACACGCTGTATGGCCAGACGACTACGATCGTGGTGCCGTCGGGTGCTGCTCAGTCTACGCCCGAGGGGATTGACTTAAAGGTAGGGTTGCCAGACGTCCCTTATTTTATGAGACGTCCCTTATTTGAGGCTGTTTATTCCGTGTCCCTTATGAAGGTCATAGTGGACGCCAATTGTCCCACATTTGAGCCCTGGCCTGAATTTGCATTAGCTGATTACAACTAAACATTAATTTTTTGAAAGACTAGATCTGTAGAGTTCTCAATAACATCTGATAGCCTAATCCTAAACACATAAATTGTTCATATTTGACTAGATCTTGTCAGAATCGTGCGAAATCACTGCACAATATTTAGCTAGACTTAATGTAGTTTATGTGGCGAAAAACTAGTAATGACGTTTATTCAAAGCAGCGAAAGAATTGAATGATGCGTGCTGAATACAGTACATGTATTTGAACGATGAAAATCTGGCAATACTATTTGTAGGTGGTGGTGGAGCTGTACATCATATCGGTGCTGATCGTGCTGGGACTGGTCGGGAACGTCGTGTCCGTGATCGTGCTCCGCAAGGATCGGGAGAGAAGGGATGTGCTCTTCCTGCTGCAGGCAAGTCCGCTGGGCATATTTGAGTGCAGGGGCGGATCCAGGGTCCTCATTCAGGAAGCGATCTTATGACAATCTTAGTCTTAAAATTGTCTTAAGAGAATCTTATGAAAATCTTATCTTTTTGTCTTTTTTATTGGAAACTCTGCACTGTCGCACTCTAACGGAATGATGACGTCACGGCGATGGACTTTATTTGTTTTAAATTTCAGTTCGGATAAAAATTTAAGAATATCTTAAGAAATGTACGTGAATGAGGCCCCTGGATTCGTTGATATCTGCTGGATTTTCCCTCCGAAACGAACTCACGAGTGGGTGGAGGGGGAGGGGTTGCGGAACGGAGCTTTTTTGTGCTACATCAAATCAATCTCTATCTAAATCCATGTTTCACACCAACCTTCTCCTATATTTTACTTTTTATCTTGACTTTTATTTCACAAAATTTCATTCATCACACATTTTACATCTGCCACTATTTTATGAAATTTTTTTTACCACAAATTATTTTTTATGCTGGTGGGGGGGATGCATCCCTCCATCTCTCCCCCCTGGATCCCTCCTTGTTTGACTGTGTAGTTAAACACTGAATAAGAAGATTAAATTTGAAATATGCAATTGAAAAAGATGATTTGTGTGTGTCCGTGGCGCTGTGGCAGAACATTTACATTTTCTAACTATGTCGCAGTGTTTTAAAATACTCTTCAACATGAAATTTTGCTGCGTGTTATTTATGCGGTTTTACCTCTCAGAAATTTCACTGCACTTACTTTTGCGTTTTTGAGGATTTCCCATTATAATTGATTTTGCAGCTTTATATTTGCTGCCTGTAATTTTTACGAGTTTTTCCGATTCGCGAAATTCACGAAAATCACTCTCTTAGTCTTCGTGTCTCTTAGTACTTCGATACTTGCGGGCACTTGACTGCATACGAAGGTGCTTTATAGTTACTGTAAGTCTGCTGTCTTTTGTGTCACTGGTGCCTTGTTATGGCTTTTCGTCGTTGTGTTTTTTTTATTTAGGATGCCTACATTGCTGTTGCGATTTTCCGCACGGCAACGCGTAAATGGCAATGCGTGGTGTCGTAAATAGCCCTGATTAAATCGCTTCTCTCATGAGGACGACAAAACTGTCATAAACTGCTCGCAACCGTTTTATGAAGTGCGGCCAGCGGCGCATAGCGACGCTAGTGAGTGTATTTGAGCGCCCGAGGCTAGTTCAAACGTTGCGCTGCGCGCGCTTCACTTTTCGTAAACGTCCCTTCATACCGTTTTTCAGAGCTCTTCGATTCCACAACTCATCAGTGAGGACGATGGGGGGGGGGGGAGGGGGACATTCAGAAATCTGCGAGCCTACCATTTTCCTGGGGTTATATGAACACGCGAAAGAGCGAAAGAGCGAGAGGGCGAACAACTTCAATCGAGTTGTCAATTATTATAATTTTTCGATTTTTAATTGTGGTTGTTTATTTTGGTGCTTAATTTCTCCATTACTGGCGTCCCAGGGCCTCCTGCAATGCGACACCCAAGACCATTGCCCCCCTCTCCCCGTTCCACCTCTGCTGTATCCTTCGATACACTATACTAGGTTTCGTTATTCTAAACGATCCTCTAGGCCCTTTGGTTTTAGAGTTTAAGAAGCGTTTGTATCAATAAAGACTATTAGGTTACCGTTCGGGTTAGCGCCTTGCGGCAAGCAAAACTTCAACTTCAACTTCTTTGCTGCACTCCATAGTAATGGATGATTATTTGCAGGGCTGACGGTATCAAGCACATTTGCCAAGGGTGCACGAAGTGACTCAAAAATATTTTGCCGCGGCCGGGGTTCGAACCGACTCTCTGCCACACTCGCAATCCGATGTCCGCGACTTAGACAACTCGATCACAACGCTTCATCTTTCTTTACTATGCCCTGTGTATACTTGCCTTTTTAGCCATGCCCTGGATGCTTTGAGCTGCAGATCAAGTCTTTTTTAAACCCCGCAGTTATGAGGGATGATCTAGACAGAGCATAAGGCAACGAAGCCGCATTTCAGGAGCTCTCAGGAGCTGAACTCGGCCGCGTCTGAAAAATGGTGCGCGGCTCCGTCGAAGTAACGGGTCCCCTGTGGCGAGCTTTGAGGTCTCAGTCCGCTGTTAGTTCTGACGGCAAAATAGCGCTGCAACGACAACCAACGGTAATGTTAAGATCGATAGAATCTTAGTCCGTTTGCTCTGCTTCAGTGAAGCATTACGTGCTTTGCCTGCTGCAGTGACCGCGGTCACCGCGCGTATAAGGCATAATATTTGTGCACAGTGACTCTAGTCACACTACCAAAAGGCATTGTCTTATAATATCTTACAACGTATCAGCGCAGTCGTTAGTGCTCGACTCGTCACGTATCACTAATGACTATTTCGCTAATTGTGTGAACTCTATCACCTGATGTTGTGAATTTTACCCAAATTTAACTCGCACTTCAGCTGTATGTTTATTTAAGTTTCTATTTCTTTATTGTGTTCTGCCTTGATGGTGAATAAAAGATTTATATATATCTAGATATTCTGTTAGCGCCAAATTGATGCATTTTTGGAAACAAGCTCACTGCGACATTTATGAAAAGAAAACACAGATTTTTTCTGCCAAATTAGCTCAAAAACATAGGCCAAGTCATAGAAGCTACCATTGATTTGGTGAAATAAAGTCTATTTATAGTCTTAAACACATAGGAGAAGGTCCCCGATGACGTCTTTCAACGGAATTTGAGTGAAAAATTATTTTATTATCGTTATTAAGCCCTGGTTCTATTCAATGCTATGCTATAATGTCAGTGATATTGTTGAAACAGGCCCTTGCTCTGGCTGACGCTCTTTACCTCGCCGCCGCCCTGCTGCGCTACCCCCTCAAGTACGTACTGCCCGAGCCTCGCTACGTCCTCATGCAGCCCGTCGTCTTCCCTCTGCTCAAGACCTTCCAGACCGTCGCTATCTGGATGGTCGTGCTGGTCACTGTGGACCGTTTCACGTGCGTCTGCAGGCCCATGGAGGCACCAAGGTATGGGCTGGGGGGAGGGGGGGGGGAAGGGCATTCAGGTATGGGATGCGGGCGTATGAAGGCACCCAGGTATAGTGAATCCATGGAGGCACCCAGGTATGGGATGCAGGTATGTGGAGGCACCCAGGTATCGTCTGCGGATCTATGGATTCGACATCAAGTTGTGACCAGTGGAGATAACATGGTATGATTTGCGGAGCTTTCATGAAGGCATGAACGCAGGTCTGTGAACCAATGAAGGCACCAATGTTCTGTGAATCAAATATAAGCACTAGAACACGGTCTGTAGACCCACTGAGCCTTTTGCCAATAATTCGTTTAATTTATTCCCATATCGCGTTGATGCTTACCATGCTTAAAACTGCACAAATTTCTCTGCTCCGAATAAACCCTTCTAATTTTTGATTCGCCTCTGAGATGTGGGAAATCACTAAAAACAACAACAGAAGGGAAAAGCTTCCTTGATTGATCTGCAGACCTGTAAACTGGACACTATTATCAGCGGTGTTACTGATGATGAACCTACGGTGTGTTTGGACCAACAACACGAGAGCCGACATCCGATGCCTCTATGATTGACCCCTCTTCGGCTTCCTCTTTGACCTTCTTTTTGACCTGTGTATCCACTAAGTAAGCATTGATCTATACTGCAGTGCTCCATTGTACATAAGTGCTGTACATGTAGTTACGCGGGGGGATGGGGGCGGGCAGGGGAAGGTCGTCCCCACTTGTTACCGCAGATCCCTTGTGGCCACCAAAAGGCGCCGGGGGGGGGGGTTACTTTTGTCCTCGCTACTTTTATCAGGGGAGCGTTTTGTCGTCTCGAAACGCGAGGGTCTTCATTTTCTGGCGTCGCAGCGATGAGAGTATTAACACAACAAAAACACCACAGAAAAAAAGAATGGCAACTTTTTCGAAACCGGTCCAAAAAAATTTAGAGCGAGTTTTGAGGGAAAACATTTTTTGCATGCGAAACCTATGGGTATCCAGTAGAAGCAACGTGTCACAAGATTCCAAATTTCATGATTAAATTGTCGCACCTACATGACATTGTATACTGCAACTACAGCGACGCTAAGACCCTTGAAATGTTGCGTCTGGACTATGGACACCTCGAGGGTAAGATTTATTAGCGTTCCGAAGCGCCGGGGGTACGATTTTATGGGGTCTGAATCAAATTGTATGAGTGTTGTAGAAACCGCGATGCCCGTTAACAGACTGAAACCCTGGGTTTGGATTTATTGTACGATTTCCATTGAATCCATTTTAGTTAGTAGAAACGTTCGATAGCAAATATCTGTCATCTACACGTATTGCATGTTGTTTGATTAAAATTGCATCAACAAGGTAATAAGTTAGGTTGTACTTTTGATTTAAATTTTTGTTAACTCCTATAGTCGGATAAATGTACTTTGCGATTTTGCGACATTTGCAACTGCGACTTTGCAACTGCGACTTTGCGCCTTGCTTAGCAAAGCATCCACTCCAGTCTCCTCCTTTTTAAATTTTTTCTTTTAAATTGATTGTTGTTAATGGGTTAAGTTTAAGATTATGCCAATTATTTTTTGGTTAAGTGTATAATTGTTGGATCAGGTTTATGTTGGCTCTGAATAAATTTGACCATAAATTCAAAAAAATCGGACCACTTCCCTATACTGCGTGCGATTTGCCGCTTGAACAGAGGAACGGTTGCGCTGTCAGTAGGAACTTGACTGACGAGATTTGTCGGCGGATGGATACATCATCTGAGATAAGCGGCGAGATACGTCGAACAATTCCTCCGCGCTGTACCCAATCATTCGGCGTCGATAACTGAACCCAGTCGGACGAGTGAAGTTGCGCAGTGTTCGCTCTGAGCGATCACCTCTTGTATGATTCTGACACGTCGGCGTGTGTATTCTATGTACAACAGGCCCCAGTGTTGTCGCTGCTGTAGTAGGACAACTGGGAAAAGTAGAAGACATGGTTTTACACCGAAGCCCTCAGATTTTTATTCATTACACTGTATATCTGGAGGTACACATATGTGTAGTATCATACTTGCGTTGGCATGTAGGACCTACATGCCATTGTAGGTGTATACATGTGCATGTGTACTAGTATGAACATATCTGTAGTAGCGTCACTTCTCTGGGCTATTTTACAATTTCATAGTAACTGTCACAATTGATATGATACCGAGTCTAAAAAGTTTCACAACTATCGGAAACCCATTACCCTCCCCCCCCCCCACCCACCCCGTACTTCTCCTTCCTCTCCTCCCCTCTTCTACCTTTTCCCCACCCCCCCACCCCCTACTTCTCCTTCCTCTCCTCCCCCCCCCTCCCTTCTCCCTACCACCCCATCCCGTACTTCTCCTTCCTCTCCTCCCCCCCTCCCTCCCTCTCCCCTCTCCCATTTCTCCCTCCCAATGGCGATACTATATGAGAAACCCAATTTGGTCGAGTGACGCGCGTACTCCTACGACCTATTATATAATAGAGCAGCGAGTACAGTTAAACACCATCCAAATGGATAAACATCCCGATATAGCTCCTGGACATCATTCATCCTAAGCCTATCGGCACAGCAGGGACCAAATTGAAGCGGACCACTCTCCATCGAGTCTTGAGGCCCTTCCGATATCTTCTCGATCGCTCGGTCCAAAGAACGAAGCAACGTCCCTATAGCCTCCTCGGGGGCATAGAAAGATAATGGAAGTCTGAAGAATAGGGAACAACAAGCGCTTTATAATGATTTCATAGCCGATAAAAAAGCGTCTTTTGGCCAACAAAATTTTGTGAGCTTCTGTTAGGCGTTACATGTGTGCGTGAAAAGGTCAAAGAGTCTGGCAAAAATATTGAGGTTTCCAAACTGGCGTCAGGTAGGCAGCCAACTGCTGTTTCCTTCTTAGATTATGTATGTGTACGTTTGTATATTGCACGTGTAACGCGCCAAAAATATGTCATGCAAACGGAGATGGAAAAAACATCATTTGCTTGAATCGTAGGTGCGGGAGAAGTGCAGCAGACTACATACCGAAGGCAGATTTGGAAAAATAAGTTTTAAGCCTGGATTTAAAGGAGGAGAGGGACTTAGCCGATCTGATGTCCCCCCCGTCCGGTAGATGGTTCCACATGGCCTCGGATGCGCTGGTGAAGGTCCGTTGTCCGGCGGTAGACTTGCGTCCGGTCGGGATGGTGAGTCGGTGTTTCGTCGCTGACCGCTAGATTGCCACTATTTGACGGGTTCGGATCATAACTATGTCTTGAAACGTCGCAGGAGCTAGTAACACGCTAAGATGTCAAAAATGGGCTTGGAGTCAAACATTCTAATTAAACTTTTTACGGTAGACTACTTTGAGGTGGTCGGTTCTCATTTCTTCATTTCTGGTAGTAGAAAAAACAATTGCGCCGGTAAAATGTGGTTAAACGTTGCCAAATAAGCTATTTTAAAGTTCAATCCACCATTGAAATTTAGCAAATAAAATTAGCGGATGAATTTGTCAAACATATTGAATCTAATGGTCTTGCTAACTGATACTCCTGCTTTCATTGACTGTACCGTATACCGACATTTTAGGCCTTTGCGGTATTTATTTATTTTATTTGCTTTTTTTTTTGTATGAGGTTGTGTTTTTGTGTTGCTACCGATTTGGGGAATAACGAAGATTATTTAGCAAGAAAAACGGCACTTGCTCCCCCCCGCCTTCCTCCCGAAATTAATTTTGGCCTACGGCTTTGCCAAGAGGATTCATTTTTGGGTTATTCACATATATAACGCTTGAGGGTGGGTAGGTGGGTAGAGATTTTGTTATAACCCGGTATAAGGGGTGCGTGGATACCTCTGGATAGGGGAACTGTCTCTTGGAAAAAATAATTGCCGAACATTGTGCATTTTTAAACAATTTTTCTGAGATCTGGGTGTGGGTACTCAGCAAATTGTCATATGACATTGTGGGGGTGGTCTGGCCCGGCGTTATAATGTGTTCTAGGGTGTGGATGGGGTACAAAAGGACATTTTTGGCGTTATAAATAATGTGAACACCCCTTTACTGCTTACGCGATGTACATGCAGCGTGTAAATATCTATGTTTAGGTTGTTCAACCCGCCCGCTAGACGGCGCTACGCTGTAGTCGTCTTCGTCGCCGGGTTCCTCTACAACGTACCGCGGTACTTCGACAGCTGCGTGTACCGCTGGGTGGTACCGCCGTGCGTCGGTACGCACGTCGTGTACCGGATGACGTACCGCGAGACGTTTGGTACGCACTGGTACTACGACGTGTACGTGGACGGGTTGTACACAGTACTGCTATACGTGGCGCCTCTGTCGACGCTCGTGTATATGAACTGTCGGCTCGTTCAAGCAATACGGTGAGCGCGGGCCTTGTTAATATAGACAGAGTTAAGTCTAGGAGGCGTGGTATGCCTAAGACAGGGGGTTTTGAAATTGTATGCCAAATTTGAATGGGGTAAGCGTTGGCTCTTCCGTAACGCTGCTTTTTCGTAACGCTGCTGTTTCGTAGTGCTGTTATTCCATGACACTGCTGCTTCATATCGCTGTTGTTCCGTATTGCATGTTCGTAACGCTCTTCCGTAACGCTGCTTTTCCGTAATGGTGTTTTTTTGTATCGCTCTTCCGTAACGCTGCTTTGTAACGCTGCTGATTCGTAGCGATGCTGTTCCGTAGCTGTTCCGTAACGCTATATCATAATCATATCAATGAATATTTTTCAATATCCACACTGCTTATTCTTCCACTCCATGCACAGATACTCACGTCAGCGCTACCACTGCCAGCAGCAGCAGCACCTCTCCTGCTCCAGTCGCAACAAGTGGATCTCCACCAATGTCCTCCACGGCCTCCCTCCCATCCACGGCTGCAAGCCCCTCCCTGGCCCCGGGGGGGGCGCCTACCTCCCCGACTCCCCCGCCGTCCACAAGCCGCCGTCCAAGCACCCCTCACACCTCCCTGCGGCGGCGGCCCTTACGAGTCCCTGCCAGACCACAGTATGTGTAGTCAGGGTTAAGTTTAGCAGGCGTAGTACGCCAAAAATGATGGCTAACTGCAAATTATATGTCTAATTTCAAACTGGCAGGCGTAGCGTTACGCGTGAAAATCGATAATGTGGGTAGCTAGCCATAAACCGCAGCATATGTTGTTTTTCAAAGCTGGTGGTTGCACTACATGTATATTTGTTTTATAAGCATAACAGTGTGTTTCAACTAAGCGTGTTTCATCGGGGCTAGTATAGGGAATTGATACTCTCTACTCTACTACACAGCGGCACGCAGCAAAAACTGCTTGGCATGATTGTTTTGAAGCTACAACAACCTGAAGTTAACTTTGTTGACAGAAATCATTAGGTTGATTACTGTAACTACAGTATAGTGATTGTTTATAGCGCTTCCGGTTTAATTAGTTCGGGTCGTTTGGCGCCATCTGCAATTTTAATCATTTTTTCTTTGCGATAGGCGCCATTGTATCACTGGACGTGATCGCGTGGAACGAAATTTGAGACAAAACGGCGAACAGCACTCTATGCGCTGTGCCTCTGTCCAGACGGTAGTGGCGTGCCCGAGCACAGACAAGAACGCCACGGTGGTCCTCATCACGATCGTGATCGTGTTCGTCGTGTGCGAGTCGCCCGAGCTCGTCATCAAACTCGTGTCGTTCAGTGCGCGCAACTTTGCAACGCAGGGACACTTCACGCCGGGCTTTGTGCGCGTGCTGAGCGCGGTCAGCGAACTGCTCATGGTGGGATTATGGTTCTTTCGCTTTGTCAACCCAAGTCGGATATTTTAGTTAAAATGCATTTTGCGACTTTGTTCCTTTGCGACTTTGCGTAGTGTACAAGATTTAATAACCATAATAAAGCGTTTTCATTTTTGGGAACATGGTGTATAAATTAATGTGTTGATCTATTAATTGTAGATTGTTTTGCTAACTGGACGGCATTCTCTTCACAACGCTTTGCTTTGTTCTGTTTTGTGTTCTTTTATTGCTTAGATGATGCTTACCTAGATGGTGTTTACTTCGATGATACTTAGTTTTTGAGGATTCTTACTTAGATTATAGCAGCACACAGCTGACATAAGAGATCTTTTCTTTCCAATTAGTTGATTGTTTTCATTGTTTACTAGCATCATTTGTACACACAAATGACGAAAAATATTGTTTCGCACTTTGTTGAATTCATGAGGAGTTTTCGTTTCCGATACTGCCTTGTTGGTCGAGGTAGCTGCGTTTGTTAATTATTTTGCAGCTGCCATAGGTTATGTTTCCAAGATGTATCTCGTCACAAGTTTGGCATGTGACACCATCGTGTCCGCTTTTTTAGCTTCTTTGCGAGATAATATTATGCATGTTATGGCATAATTCATGAATATAATTCTTAACGTTAAGTCCAGTTTGCTTCGGTTTATGTTTTGATTTCGTTAGGGTTGGGTAGGGTATGGGCTTGGTTTGGATTTACGGTGAGTGTAGTCTTGGCTATATATTGTTTATAAATTAAATCTATTTAAATTAACATTCAAATGATCCTGCAGGTGTTGGGGATGCTTACAAATTTGCATAGGTTACACTGTACGATCGGTGGGCGCTAAGCGATGGTTGTGCAGTGTTCCAAAAACTGTCAGGTTGATGGTTGCCATTTTGGCAACGGGAGCAAGTTCATGGTTGCCAGCCGTTGCCATAACAGAGAAGGTACTTCAGTCCTTGAGTAAAACTTGTTGCAAGCGTGGGGGGGCGGGGACGGTGCTGACGATACATTTCAGTCGAAAATCTACACTTGCCGAAATATAGCTTTCAAACTTTTCCTCTTTCAGATGGTTTCCCATTTTAAAACTTGTCTATCTCTTGCATATCTTATTTGTACATCTCTTTGATGTACAAAGATAAGATAAAAAGATAAGATGAAGAGATATACTTGCATATCTCTTTTCATGGTTCCCAAAATGACAACGGATGATTTTTCATGGTTGCCAAAATGACAACGGATGATTTTCATGGTTGTCATTTCAGGTTCATTGTTGTCATTGGCGCGCCAATATGGCACTTTGGAAACCATATTTTTTTTGTAGTCAACCCCAGCACGTTAGGCCAAGTCTGCGTGCTCCGCTGTCCATGCTCTGACTAACTCCAATGAAGGAGTTTACAGCTTTTTCAGGTTTGTTATCTTACTCATCTTCAGCTGAACTCAGCTGAAGTTCAGGATTCAAGTGAGATAACACACCATGTTGTTGTGCAACGTTGTTTCAGGTGATAAACTCATTCGTCAACTTCCTCGTCTACCTCGCGTTCGGACGTCGCTTCCGCCGCATCCTGCGCGAGACGTTTCGCTTCTCTTTCCGCTTCAGTTCCAACGCGACCGCACTGACCCGTGAGACGGCGCCACAGGGCGCACTGCACCACAACTGTGTGCATGCGCACGGGGGGGGCAGGACTCCGGGCCCCGCGGGGGCGGCGGCATCCGGTTATGAGACCCCCTAAAACCGTGGGGGGGGGGGTGGGGGAGATGGGGATTTGTTGTTTGAGAATCGCGTTTAGTAACAAAAACTATTACAGTCCGTTTCCGTGGAAGAACTGCCGGTATGCGCAAGTTTTGAAATTGCAAACGAGTTACGCGATTAATGCGTTTTAATACCTCATTGATTTTGCTGCATCCTAGCTAAGGAAAATGAAGAATTTTTTTTTTTAAATAGCGCCATGCCAGACAGACTCGTTGAGGCTCACTGCGTGTCGAAGAGGTGGCTGGAGTGGATGCTTTGCTAAGCAAAATCGCGGTCGCAAAGTGCATCTTAACTAAAATATCCGACTAGGGGTTTACCTTAACCTTATCCTTAGACAAACTAAATCTTAATCTCAATCTACTAAATCTAAAATAACAAAAATATAAATTGTTCCATGAATAGAAATTTGTTTGCATTTTTAAATTGTGGTGCTGGATCCGCTCACCTTTCTTTTGTATCCTTCAACGGCTCGCTCGGGGAGCTCTGGGTTGCAAGCCAATTATTTGTTTACCGGCTTGCAGGTTCCTTCAGATTGAAGAACGACAGCAAAACTTAAGTTTTATGTCCGTGATGTGATAGCATTGCTCAGGCGTCCTGGTAGCGTTGAGACCAGTGATACCATTGAACCAAAATGGAATATCCCTAGATTCTGGGTATCTCAGCCATAAATATCCCCAGATTGCATTCTTTGACAAATATATCCCCAGCTCCACTTATAAAATGTGTCATTAAAAAATAAAATATCCCCAGATATCTGGGGATTGAGCTAAAAATAGATCACTGAATCGTTGAAATATCCTTAAATCTAGTGATATATCCCTAGCTGTGGCACGACTGAAGGGTGACTGAGAGAACAAATAGTTTCTGTGTTCCCTGACCAAGTTACCGAGTAGGGACCAGGGGCGGCTGCATGATTTTAATTTGTGGGGACGCCACGAGGAGGCCACAAAACTGGGGAGGCCTCACAAACCAGCAAAACACTCACAATTTCTACTGGGGGGGGGGG
>JAQIWG010005283.1:0-14740 GCA_034695025.1 Chamaedrilus cognettii | reverse complement strand
GAGGATCATGTTTAGTTGAGGATCATGTTTAGTTGAGGATCATGTTTAGTTGAGGATCATGTTTAGTTGAGGATCATTTTTTGCAAAATCTGTTGCACGCTGTCATTTGTTCCCTTTGAGTGCAGTTGAATATTATTGAATTTATTGCGCTTTTCATGACCATATTGCCATTATTGAGCTTCTAAGAACGAAGGATGAATAAAACATTCGAAAAGGGCTTTCGCCGAATGGAAAAAAATTCCCCAACTGGTCAAAAAATTATTTTTTGGCGATTTTCGCGACTGGCAGATCAAGCCGTAGTCCTAGGCACTGAACCGCACTGCCTTTGTATCTACACCATTCTGATTCCATCATACACACGGCCCCTAAACTCTCAAAAACCATGACAATCATTGCTATTGCATGTAGGCTATATCACAGCGTTTATCGTTTTAGGATAGGGATAACTAAGCCACTCTCCATGCCCCACAATATTCACGCTGCATAAAAATTATAACGCCCTTTCAACTTTGACCAATGACCTATAAAATGATTCTTATCGCATTCTTATTCAAAGATTTTTGACTTTGACCTACTTTATGTTCAGATTGCGCCGGGCAGTCCGGCTGCACGGATTGGTCTGCGGCCTGGAGATCAGCTGACCGAGATACACGACACGCCCACCGCTGACCTGACCCGCCAGGAAGCCTTGGCTCTCATTGGCCAGTTCGGCGACTCCATCATTCTCACGATTGAACGGTAAAAAGCGGATCGAGTCAAGTGCACCCAGTTGCCCAGACAATGCATTTGGGCCCGCTAATCTAAATATAGTTAGGCTAAATATAGATCGAGGTTAGGGTTTAGGAGTTAGGGTTAGGGTCCCGTTTCTATTAGCAAATTATGGTCAGGGCTGCGTTAGGGTTAGGGGCTTAGCTCGGAGTGTCCCTTTAAATTCTAGTCGTCATGCCCCAGTGCCGTGACTGCGCAGGAAGGCCAGGGGTTCGATTCCAACGAACGCCATCATTCAACAGCAGGAGGAGCAGAACTACCCCAAGGACTACCAACCCCTCGACATGACCGGAGGGGCCAGGGCCGCACACCGCCGCCGACAGCCCCCCACAGTCAGCATGATGTTTTTTTTTATTAATTTAGGATCGAGCAGTAACTGTGACTGCTTGGCCTGGCTGACGTTTAGTATCTCATTTTCATCAATGGTAACGGTACGATAATCAGACTGAGAAAGATCAATTATGAGGCTTAAAAAAAATTGGCAAAAGATTTTTCTTTCGCCAGGCCTTGTCTTTTTCTGCGAATCAATTCCGGCGGCCGTCTTTTTGGCGGCTCGGAGTAAATTGCTTTATTGCTCTGTACATCGCCATAGAACTCGTAACTGAACTTCTTTGGACAAATGACGAATAAAATAAAGAATGAAATAGATGGGCCTATTTGCAAATGACTGTCGCTACATGAGAAAAAAATTATCCAACTGCCTAAAAAAACCTTTTTTGAGGAATTTTTGCCACTGGTAGATCGAGCCTTGAATAATGATTTCCCTAAATCAATTGAAAAAAAGGATAAATGTCTTTTCTTCTCATCGGTTGGACTCAATTGATGGGGCCCTTTAGTCAATTTGTACCAGCATGCTTTTTTGTGAAGTGCCGTACTATATCAATCTTTTATTGGCCGTCGAGCTGAGCTGTGAAGAACCATATCATAACTATAGGCTGAATTCATGAGCAGATGACATACGCAGCTTAACTAGGTTAGTGTAGAAAGCATTTCACAGAATCAGAACAATTTATATCTTCGGCTTACAGGATGTTTTCTAGTTAACTGTTACATTGCAATCACACCTCGCACTGCCGCAGTAAATCAGGAAAGTGAACGCCAGAGAATATGCAGAAACGCATGAACTTGCTTTTAATTTTAACTTGTTGAATAGTAGAGTTGTGTATTTTTGAACAAATTTGAATGATAATTCTATGTTTTTTTGTTGTTTTTTTGTAGTTTAGCGATCGTGTGTAGCACACAAGGGCTTTATACAGTTCGGTTCTGTGCAAGAGAGCCGGCACAGAACCGCTCCCCCTTTTCTACAGTCGCCTTTTACGACTAGCCCGGGGAGCTCCGGGCTGCAGGCCAATTCTTTGTTCCCTGGCCTGCAGTACCATCATAGTCCTATGTCGAATGAGAGATATTTGCAATACTAGATGTTTCGTAAATCAACTTCTAAAGTTACTGCTTCTAAGGGAACTCTTCCTTTTCCATGATGATCTCAGTCACAGTCACATAACAGTGTCGCATGCGTAGGCCCACAGTGTTGTAAATTTGGCTCATAGGTTATAATAATAGAAAAGATTTTAAAAGTTGTCTACAACAAAATTGTATATGTACATGATCAACAAGATGCCATCCACTGACGTGAAAAAATTCAGAGCATTTATAGAAGATTTCAGGAGAAATTTGAAAAAATGACAGGGGGGATACTTTTTAAGGATACCTTTTTGAGGGGATACTTTATCACAGGACACCGACCGGGCAGCCCTTGAGATGAGGTAGGCCTCCTAGGTTAGGCTTCTGCTGATTTCTCCTGTATTTAGCTTATCTCAGTATCAGGTATCTCTCCTATCTGTGAAAAGTAATGTGAGACTGATTTTGGCCTTCGCTTACCGTTTCCCAGATTAGGCTCTGCCTGATTCTGGTTTTAATTTTTCTGTAGGCCTACTACAGGACTGGGGAGCTTTGACTAACACCAGCTGGCATCTAGATTTCACAAAATGTGTCGAGGCCCCCGTGCGCATAATTCAGTATACGTCAGATCACCTTAAAACCAACGTTAAAGTGTCAAAAATATTTTATTTTATTTTTTGGGGGGGTTGGAGGCGTGGAAAATAGTTTGAAGGAAGGAAGGACTGATAAAAATTGTGTCTTTGTCTGTCTGCAGATAGACCCGAGTTTTTATGTCGCCAAATCGCGACCTTTCGAAGCACCGCCGCCTGGTGACCGACAACAGCGGCCTCCAGAGCACCAATACAACAAGTATACTCTAATCCTTGATAATGTGTTCTATTTCTTCTTTTCGTGCGCTGAGTGACTTTTTTCTAATTTTTTTATGACCGTGTGTAGTGACGAAGACTACATCGGGTTCTGTGTAAGAGGGCCGCTACAGAACCGCTCCCCCTTCTTTAGTCGCCTTTTACGACTATTTCATTCAATTTGTCAACAGGGGCCTGGCAAATTACATCCAGAGTCACCTGGACTGTGAATGCTGACGTAGGTGCACCGGTTGATCCAGCTGCCAGCGACCCTGTATGAATTAAATGGAGGAGATACCAGCACCTCATCATGTCGAGGAGTGTACGGCGCCTAGGAGATGACTAACTGCTGGTTGCTCGACCTCGATTTAAGCGCGATATAAGTGCGATTTAATTTTGCAGTTCGAATTAACCAATGTAAATCTATTGTATCGAATAATTTGATTGGTTAGGTAGGACCACAAAACTAAATTGAACTTAAATCGAGGTCGAGCAATCAGCAGTTAGGTGATGACACGGCGCTTCATAAGTTGTTCAGCGATCAGCTAAATCATTGTTCAGTCTACTTACTGGCGCTGCACGATTGCTAATTTTTTGTATTTCCTTTGTGCACTGTGCATGCTGATGGTATATGCTTATTTATGTGTTTTTTCTATCTTCATGACGAATTAAAGATCTATATAGCTTCTACAGCTTTTTCCGCTCATTGAATTTTCACGTGTTTTAGCCGATTCACAGTTTTACCGATTCTCGGTTTTACCGATTCTCAGTTTTACCGATTCTCAGTTTTACCGATTCTCAGTTATAATAATTTTCAGTTTTACCGATTCTCAGTTTTACCGATTCTCAGTTTTACTGATTCTCAGTTTGACTGATTCTCAGTTTTACAGATTGTTTGTTTTACCGATTCTCAGTTAAACCAATCCCTAATCAATGAATAGTCTTTACTAACCAAATCCCATCCCATCCAAATCCCCTTGTTTCATGCAGTGTCCTTTTTGAGAACTTTCTACTATGTATAGCTTCTGCAGCTTTCCTATGCTAATTTAATTTTCACGAGTTGTACCAATTCTCAGTTGTACCGATTCCTAATCAATGAAATATCTTTAATAACCAAATACCATCTATTTCGTGCAGTCCAACGTACCGGCCCGATGCCTACCACCCCACAGAGCAGCCTCAATACTACACCGCCCCCGAGCCCTACAGCCCCTACGCCCCCGCTCGGCGTGACTCGGGGGGAGCGGGGTACGACGACGAGTCCTACTCCCCGACGGGAGTGGGGGGAGGGGGTGGAGTGCCCCAGTCGCGAACTTTTCGCATGCTACAGAGCGTAATGCACGACGCCGGTGAGTTCTGGCTGCGAAACAATTCGCGTTCGGTGACGACATTAATTTTAAAGATATTTATATTATTTTGTGACCGGGATCGTATAAGCCATGGAATTGTTTTAAAATACATCGCCATGGATATGGCTTCAAATCTCCGTATAGGCCTACTACGCATTATCTTCGGGTTATTTCTGTGTGTTTCCAAAGCGCTTAGAAGTTATCACAATTTTCTTATCTTAAGGGTAGGGAGTTTTTTTATGATACACCCAGATTGGAACATGACCAAACAGTGCATACTGAAGCCGGTTAAAAACAATTTGAACAAAAATGATTTTTTTTTTTAAAATTCAATCACCGTATTCATAAATAAGAGAAACTGTTGATTGACGGTACAATTCTATGCAAAATTTCGTATGGTAAGAAATTCTGCCACTGCTTATTCCTTACTTTCCCTTTTTCCCTGCCCCAGGACCCGGGGCGGGGGCCGCCGGGCTGCCGCCCCCCCGCTCCGCCCACATGGAGCAGATGAAAAGGGAGCGGACCGCCACGGGGCGCCACCCGAGCGGGGGGGGCCGGGTGAAGGTGTTCATGCCCCAGCAGTACAACTCTCCGCTCGGGATGTACTCGGCCGATAATGTGTTGGAGACGTTCACGGCTCAGGCTGACGCCATGCTCGATAACATTGAGAGGTTGGAGAACGATTTTTATAATTGACCGTTTTTGAGTATGGATTGTCTTTGATTCGAGTAGTTTTGTATTAGATTTGCTTATTGCAGTGCAGGCTGACGCCGCCATGCTAGACAACATAGTGAAGTTGGAGGGTGTGTTGTATCGACGATTTTAAATTGAAGTGCCAGTGAATTGTATCAACGATTTGAATAATTTCTTTACAAGATGAGGAGTTTGAGCGAGTGTATCAACGATTAAAAATAATTTGTGAAACAATTTTTGTAGCCGTGCGATCTCTTAGCATTTTGCTTGAGCGTTTGCTTGCAAACGCCACTGCTAGGGATATATCACTAACTGTAGGGATGTTTCACTGATTGAGGGATCTGGCTATTATCACAATCGCCGGATATCTGGAGATATTTTTTATAAAATGGAGAATTTTACAATGGAAGTCGGGCATATTTTTGTCAACGAATTTTGATCTGGAGATATTTTTAGCTGAGATATACCGTGTCCAGAATCCATGGATATTCCGTTTTGATACAAACTCTTGATCTGTACTTGACCGAGTGTTCTTCATTCAGTAGGCGACAGTACGATGATGAGGAGCACCCTGTATACGGCTCCAACGGACTGCTCCAGTAGATGCCACCAAACTCCAGCTCTCCAGCGTGAGGACAAGGTTTGTTATTAACTCCCCCTGCCATTGCCCCTGTTCCTTTCTGATTTGAAAACGCTTTTTTCCCACTGTAAATTTATCTTTTCCTGGACGGACACACGGAAAAATCTGACCCTGCTCTCCAGCATCAATTATTCTACTCCTTCGTATCGGATTTCATCAATCGTTTGACGGATGCCCACGGCGAAGGGAGGTCCCCGACGACGTTGTTAGACGCCGAAACGGACTCTAAACCCACTATTATTATTATTATTCTTAACTCATTGTTGGGTGCTTTAGGCTAAGCCGAGATAATAGTAGATAATTTTTATAACAATTTTAGAGCTTGTTTTTATGAATTACCCGATAACATATTGAGTTTTCATTATCATATATTCAAAAGCTTCTTGTTATGGAATATTATTTGGTAGTTTAATCTGCATAATCGGAATTCCATTACTTAATCTCTTTTGTTTTATTAATTTCTGTATCTTTTCTTTAATAAATTGCTCACGGAAATAAAAGCGCTATTATATTTTTTTTCAGACACGGGTCGTCAAGATCTTTGATACAACTATGGATTGATTTCGATGTGAGCTATTTTCGCTCCGTTTGCATTTGAATTCTGATTCACGTCATTGCTAAGCTGCTGAAAGCAGCAAACAGCTCAGCGCGTTACAGACTTTCCCATCATTCATCATCATATTTATTCCCTCGAACGTTACGATTAGCTTCGACGATATTATTACTTTGCTCCACGCTTTGTGAAACGTACTGCCATGATCCAATATTTGGATATTGCCTCTTCCCATTGTTCGTAAGCTTATCTCATGCGCAAATATCAAAGTGAAAAGCAAAACTTAAATTTCGGGATGATAATGCAGCGCAAATGTCGATTTTAAGCGACGCTTACTATATCAGTTGAGAACCGTTTCCTGATCTAGAAGAATTTGACATTAATAATATTTCATTTGCAAAAAAGAACTGTTGTTAAATGTGAAGGCCTTATCGGCCTCCATATTTACAAAATGTTACAGAAGTGCAAACTATGCATTATGTTTAACAGTTTGTAGTAGCAAACTGAACTGGAATTCCTAAAATATCTATATCAAATCAATGACGTGTTCACACGCCTGATCATTTATTATCGGCTTCAGAAATTCTCATAATAATTTTTGCACAAAGTTTAGCGATCCGGTTCATACCTTTTTGTGGTTCATTTGGATATCCAAAAGAAGTAGATTGAGTTTTCAGACAATGAAATATTTAGCTTGAGTCACATTCACTGTTGATTCTTCATAGGGTTAAAGAGTAGCAGTAATATTTTGACTTAATGAGCAACAGGACATAGCTTTATGAGGATTGGCTGAAGCAGAAGCAAATGCACCTTCTGGGTCAGCCATTGGCTAATGAAGCGGATTCTGGTTGTTCCCCAGACAACGTAGTATTACTTCGGCGTTGTTTGCGTTGATGAATACTGCAATAGGACACCTCTGATCTACGCACACTTTGGACTGTTTCTTGTGCGAATTGTTTTTATTAGATTTGAATGTTTTTATGTTCATTAATTTCGAATGAATTTCATACACTTATTGTGGCACTGAACTTTAACCGATTGCACTTGCGAGCTCATTTTGTGAATACCACCACTTGCATTGTGATCTAACAGTGAATTATTTATTTAGCTTTGAAATTAGTCTGTAGTATTTTGACGTTATATTAATTTTTATGAAGCATCGTATCGTGCCATAATTTTAATAATTTTTAATCTATACAATTAAAGCTTTTCCGAAATTAAATATCTTGCTTCAGATGGCTTCAGTTGTGGTGTGCTAATTTTAAAATCTTTAGATTTAGCCCGCTTGTCTTAGGCTGGATTTCAAAGACATATTACATATTATGTTTATTTTCGCTTTGACTTCTCTTATGGACGACGCGTTGTGGCCGAGTGGTCCAAGTCGTGGATCTTGGATTACTAGTGCGACAGCGCGTCGATTCGAATCCCGGCCTCGGCAAAGATTTCGAGTTGCTTCGTGCGCACTTGGCACTGGTAGAAAAAGTAACGGTCTAGTAGCGCCATCTATGTTGCGGGTATCCGCACTTGCTATCCGTGCGCACATAATTTAAAATTTCGGATCAATAGCTACTCAAATTAACTTAGAAATTTCGCAAATTTTAATAAATCCACGCTTCGGATTATTCCCTGCGTTTCACAAGTTTTTTTCGGCCGCCTCGCTCGCAATTAATTTTCCGGGGGACATTTTCAAATGCAAATTTCTATAAGTGTCGACTGTCATTTAAAATGTGATACCGCCGCTTCTTCAGTTTTTACGATCAACCCCCCTGAAAATATTTCGGCCCATAGCGACGCTGCTGGGAAGGGCAATGAAAGGCCGTGCGCGTTAAGAAGTTGATTTTGTTTGTATAATTACTTGGATATCAGAATTAGGCCTGTATATAAAGCTCGTTCGAATCCTGGATTCGATTTCGTTTCATGTATCCATTGAAAGTGTTCACTGTGTAAATAAAGCCGTCGCAGTATTTTGATTTTTTTCTTATTTATTATCGTCGGTAGACTGTTCTAACCGCGTTGCCTTCATTTTACATTTTGCACTTGTAACCATCAGCAAAAATTAGAAATAAATGATTGCCGATGGTTTGAGATAGACTGCCTAATATCCAGTGCTGTAGTCCGCCTGATACGCTGTAGTACGCCGTACTACCACCTCCGACGGCAAAAATTTAGCGTACTACCATCTCTGAAGCCTAGAAATATGAGTACTACCACCTCTGAACTCTGAAGCCTCGGAATAGTACTACCACCTCTTTTTTTAGGACTACACCACTGCTAATAATGGTATTCACCATTGTGAGTTAACCTCGAGTTGGCTCAATAGGAGGATTTTGTGACGTCACGTTAGGCACAGGAGATTGACAACGGTCACTCTCAACTCGCGGATTGGCCAACTCGAGATTAACTCGCAATGGTGAATGCCAATATAAATAACCTGTCTGTACTCGCCGTGATTCACTGAGTAAAAAATAAACATTGAAAAGCACACAAATTATTTTCTGCAAATCCGAAAAGTTAATGTGTCCTTTCATACCAATATAACCGCGAATTCCCGTGAGTTTCGGTTTCTTAATAAAATCTTGATATTATTGCGGGTTTTCCTTGCTTCTTGGTGGTCTCTGCATTCCAAATTTGCAATTTCTTGATTTTGTGGTTTTGAACATAGCCTATAGCCTAAGGCTTGTTGACCAGGACTGTCATTTATTATTATTAATTATAAGCTGTCTAATTGATAGTGTCAGCAATAACTAGCCGACTTCGTCGTCGCAGGGCGTGTATAATGATCGCTACATTTTCTGTTATAAGGCCGTGTTGGACTAGCTAATTATCCTCCAAACCAATGGGCCTGGCCTATCAATTCACCATTAAGTCAACTTGAGCCACAGACTAGCCAACTTAGCAGTAATTATAATAAGTTAAACGCAAGCAGGACGAGTAGGGCCTGTCATATAATTATTATTAAAGATCATAATTATTATTAATCATATAAGGAGATAGGTTCGGCAGAAAATGGCGACTAGCAGCAGCGGTGATTTTACTGAGTTGAACGGCACGCTGAACAGGTATTTCAACCAAGTGGTGCAGATGTCGCAAAAGGAGACGCGAAACATCGTCGCTGACGTGATGCCCGACATTCTCGACCTTGTTAAGCAAATAAATGAACTGGATCCAAGATTTGGTGAAGAGCCTGTGCGAGTTGGAAGCTACTACCAAGGTCTGAAGGTGAACCGAGCCGACGAATTTGACTTCGACATTGTTCTTCATGAGATTGGGCGACTAGAATTTGTACCTGGGGAACCTGTGTATTTTGGATTCGATGGAAATGTCGATACTTCTAGAACGCGCACGCAGGGCGTCAAAATAGTTCGAAAGGATGTCCCACTTCAAGGTCCAGGGAAAGAATATTTTATGTTAAGCCTGTCTGATCGAGCAGTGGCTGAAAGCTTCCAAGATATGATGTATGAAGACTACCTATTACCGTTTATTATGCGATGGTATTTGAAATCCTCTCTTCTTCCACAAGCCGTGAAAGAACTGGAGCTACGTGGTAGGACAGCTAGGGCCTCTGATAATAAGTATTCGCTGTGCATAAGCTTTTGTGTCCGCCTATCTGTTCTTTTTTGAATAATCAGCTTTTGGCCTTTTTTAAAGAAAATAGCGAACTAAGATACCGGTACTAGTAGGCCTAATTAACTATACATGTCTTGGTTAGAACTCTGTTGTTTAAAATTAGTTCATGACGTTAATTATGACGTGATTTGTGATTTTTGTATGAGTAATAATAGAAATGTAGGCCTAGGGTATGTTATTTTAAAATTTGCCTTTCTTTTGATAATAGTGATAGGAGTTATTTAATTGTTTACATGAATTTGAAACAGACTGAAGTATGTTCCACAGATCATATGTCAGTGTACAAGGAGATTAGCAGCCCAGCTGTGACGCTAAGAATTGAACACAATTCTCCAGGGAAGAAGATGCTTGTGGTGGATGTTGATTTTGCTATAATAGTTAGAGCCAAGCTTCCCTTTGACCAGTATACAGACTGGAAACAAAGAGCAGTGACGGCCGGCTGGCCGCCTTACAAGAAAAGAGAAGAGATTGTTGCGATGGGAATGAACGTAATTGCCAAAGGGGACTTCCACTGGGCTATCAGCTTCGCGGAATGTGAGAAGGCACTAGTGCACAACATAGATTTTGACGATGGAGTGCGCAAAAAGGTGCACCGCGTCATGAAAAGCCTTCTACGCGATGTCACCAAGAAGGAAGATGAAGATAAGAAACTCAAATCATACGTACTGAAAGTGTGTAAATTTTTTACTTTCAATATTGATGGAGTGCTAATTGATGTCAAACGGACTTTGCAATCAACAATTGAACTACTGATTTACAATGTGTGGCCTCAGGCCTAATTAAATAGCTTGGATTTTATAATGAATAATGGGGTAGTAATTATTGGTAATTCCAATATGCATCATTTGTTTGATTGTTGTGTTTGTATATGGTGTATTTGTGTTATAAAAACTCAAAGAAGCTTGCGTGCAATTTGAGTTAACGTTTGTTAGGTCCTGCTGCTGCATAAGGCATGAAACCAGACCTGGTGCCTAGCTGAGTGGCCTGTCTAAGAGCCGTTGGTCTACTATACCTATTCATACATTTGATTGAACAGATGCAACTGTTGTTCATCTTTGAGTGATTTATTTTGTAGCTTTTCATGCACAATAATCATGCCCTCATTTAAATTTGAATTTGTGAAATCACTAAATTTGCAATTTAGTGAATTGTTGTTTCAGAACTAGCTATTGATTTGGCACAAGAAATGATTAGTTTAAAAAAACTCACTTTAAAAAATTGTGAGAGCATTCAGTAGATTTTTAAATCTTGGTTTTTTTAGCAGGGTTTTTGATTTTTTCTATTTTTTGAGTATTTCATACTTTTTACGCATACTTTCAAGCTTTGTCTCCTAAACCGCAAGAGATAAAAACATACAAAAAATTTATTCAGCTTCACACGATGAAAGGCCAAAAATAGTTTAATAATTCTTGCAGACCCCTACGGGGGCGCTATAAATTTTTGTAGAAAAATTGTGAAATTTCAAAATTTAAAAAAATTTTAAGCGCTACTGCTAATTTTCCTCTTTTTTTCTTTCACCGGACAACTTATGGAGCGCCGTGTCATGACCTGGTGTAATTTCTCTCAAATCATCTTACAAATGCACGGCTTCAGCCTCGTAGTGTGACCATACTCAGCGGGGGCAAAGATTTTCGCAGAGAGGGCAGATCTTTTTCGCGCCCTATCTACAGTTCAAGTTTTCCCGTCCGCTCTATCTCACGACGGAGGTGCTGACAGAATTTTTTCGAGCCATTCTTAACAGTCATTATCAATTTTTTCCCCTATATGACAACGTATCAGAGCAAGCAGGGGGGGCAAAGGCAGGTGCGTCCCGTCATATGGGCGAGAATGGGCCTTGGCCCGACCTTTGGGAAGGTGGCCTTACCCTTAAGCATTAGTGGCCCTACCTGGCCCGACCTAAGAAGTTGAACCCACGGGACGCCACTGAGCAAAGGCTTTACTTTACACAGAGAAGGGGCATATCTTTCATTTGATCAGAGCAGGGGGACAAAGGCTTCATTTGCACAAAGAGCAGGGGGGCAAGCCCATAAGCAAATACTAATAAACTTTTCTGGGAAAAAGGGGGGCGGACCTTCATAGGTTTGAATTGTGGCTCATGACCAAACACGGGTCTATTTGATCGAGAAAGATGGTCATTAGAAAGATGGTCAGTGAAACAGAGCGGAGGAAAAATAGGGTCATTTAGATCCCCCCTCCACCAACAAATTGATTAAAAATGCAACGTTTCGAAAAAAAGTCTAAAGTTGTTTAAGAAATAACAGTCGTACCGATAAAAGTGCTTGCAGCGCGATGAATGGTAGGGGGAATCGAGGAGATGAGATAAAGCTCTAAGGGGGGCCCAGTTGGGCCCTAAAAATACTTATTTAACATTAAAACTTTTGCTGTTAGATTCAATACTTTGATGGCGGAAAACATAACTTTTCAGAGACGAATCAAACGGTCTATATAGGCCTAGTGCTAGAAACTAAGTGGTTAATATCATAATGTAGATTCTATTCCAAATGTTCAAAAAATAAATTTCGCTCATAACTTTTTTTATGTGAAGTCACATTAGAAAACGTTTTTGGTCTGAAATATAGCTTTTTCAATGGCGAATCCAACGCTTTATCTTGTTAGTGTACACGTGTTCAATATCAAACTGTTTGATTCCGAACGTTTAAAAAAATGTGACGTGATAACTTTTGTACTTTCAGTCAAATTTGAAAACGTTTGGGAAACAATATAGCGTTTCAAAACAAATCCAATGTGTATAGTGCTAGTGGCAAAGTGGTTTATATCATTTACACAATCTTTTGATCTGTTTTTCACAATGTTTTGTAAAATGATCTCTTTAAGAAATCGCAACGATTGTTTTAAAGACGCATTCCACACAGCAGATCTAACGTAGGCCTACTTATTCTCAGACAGTCGGCCTATAACAACTTTTTTCATTGGTTTGCTTTGATTAGTCGAAGTCCTTTGCATAATACAAATACAAGTTCGGAAAAATTGTGTGATTGCCCTGACGTCACGCCGTGTCATTTTGATCTTGTTTGATGATGCCTATGTGACTGTACAGAATTCATGGTTGCTGGAATGTGAAGAATATCCTGATGCTCAGTCTTGGACAACGTGTAACATCGGAGAGCGTTTCACCGGATGTATGACACGTTTACAGAATTCAATCCGTGAAGGCAAAGTTCCGCAGTACTTCTGTCGAGAAGTGAATCTGTTGGGGGGCAAGGAAGATCTCTCAATCATGCTGCAGACCGTTGATAGAATGTGGAAGAAACTTGCAGCTTTTGACCACTGACGCAGAATAAAGCTCCCATATCGAGACTCGAGTACTCTCCAGGCTAAGCTATGAGCCCATATTTAAAATATTTAAAATTTGAATACACTGCATCAAACAATAATTAAATAATATACTTATTGCTGTTGATCAGGTTTTTTGTTTGTTTCATAATTATTTTGTTTGATAATTACTATTAATGAAGCACACAGCCTGCCTTAGACAAAGACTGGACATTGTCGTTCAGAGAGGCAATGCGGCCGCGGTGGTAGGGACGCTCGCCGACGGGCTCAGACGGGCGACTACCCGACTTTGACTGTATTTAAATTTTTTCTCACTCCACTGGATTCCGGTTGACTTCCTTGACTGGATTGTATTTTAATGCATTTTAACGTACGACAATGGATTCTTATGTATTTTAGTGTATTTTAATGTATTTTAATGTATTTTCATGTATTTTCATGTATTTTCATGTATTTTCATGTATTTTCATGTATTTTCATGTATTTTCATGTATTTTCATGCATTCTACTGTATTTCAATGTATTTAACTGTATATATACTTGTATACGTTCAAATAAACAACGTCACATTAAGCATATAAGCAGAGTTCAGCCTAGCCCTTACAAAATAGGAGCAGCGTTACTCATGCTGCTTATAAAACAGCAGTAGTGCTACTCCTATGTCTTTTAATAAAGGAGTAGGCCTATTCATGAGCGGGGCGGAGGGGGTAGGGTATCAAAATTCATTGGTCAGTATGCAGTTTGATTTTCAAAACCCTGTTAACAGTGCTCTTTGTTTCCTGTCTTTTTAGAGGCAGCTGTAAACTTACAGCTGTAACTACTTACGCCACACAATTCAAAAAAGCACGCAGCCCTACTCCATCACTGTCGATTTTTACGAGTAACGCTACTCCTACCCGTTTCTAAATCCGAGTAGAGTTGCAAAAGAACGTCGTTTTTGGACTCAAACTAAACGTATCCCTGCATATAAGAAACGTTGACTGAAACTTAAATGTAATGCAGTTTCACTATATACATTGTACAGCACGCACAGCGAGGCGCAGTGGTCTAGTGGTCTAGTCGATAACAATTAAGGCTTCGGGACGCGCGATCGAGTACAAGAGACATGGGTTCACGTTTCCGCTCCGGTAGACTAACTATGAAGCCATGCGTTACTGGCCTTTGAGCAAGACTGTTAAGCAGACAAGTATCGCTAGCCGCTAACTCCGTGCAAGATAATGATTCATGTGCTTGATGTAAGGACGCGCGTCCGGGGGAGTCGACTCCGACTTTCAAGCTCTTCACAAGATCGACGCAGCAACTCGATGCGAGTCTGGTTATTCAAACTCCGGCGAAACAAAGTTTTTTTTGAGCCAGTGGCGGTTCCAGAATGGGACTTAAGAGGGTTACCCCCCCCCCCCCCAATTTAGGGTTTCAAGTCCCCCAGTTCATCTAAGCCAAACCCATTTAAGATAAAAAATAGACATTATCAAATTAAGATTTACGGGTATCAAGCCCCGCTGTTATGAGTTTCAAGTGGGGGGGGGGGGGGGGGGGGGGGGGGGGGGGGGGGGGGGGGGGGGGGGGGGGGGGG
>JAQIWG010005282.1:0-14740 GCA_034695025.1 Chamaedrilus cognettii | reverse complement strand
AGCTCGGGGGGGAAGGGGGCCCCTGGTGCCAGATAATTATTTACCGTCATATATATTTATATAATCGTCAGAAAGGGCATCCGGCCATAAAAACCCATCTCCAGCAGTCCTCGTAAGGGCGCAAAACGTCTAACCTGTGTGAAAACATGGACATTAGCAGATTCGATGTCAAAATTGTCAAAAATTTTCAAAAAAGGATGTTAGTTATTTAGTATGCAGCTGCTAATTTAAATTTATCCGTATTATTGGGAAAATGACAGATACCATACCGTTAATAAATGACCAGCAAAGGGAATTGATCTAGGCATAAAGTAAGCACCGCATCCACTTTCCATATGGCCAAGTGGTTTCAAAATTCGCTATTTGTACAATATTTGCTTGAATTGTTGCAGTGAATAGCTATCTGACACGGCACTGCGATAATTCAACGCTGCATGGCTTGTCGCGTTGCAGTGAGCACGGTGACCAAGGGGAGGGAGATGGTATCCATATTCAATCAGCTCGAGGTCGCGTGCGCCTGTGCCGGCAATCATGACTTCGGTACCCAACTTCTATGACTTCTATAACTGACAACTTTTATCACTCAACTTAGCCACCTCGCTCTCTAATACCGTACTTGTTTCTAACTTACATTGTATGCATCGCTCAATGCCTCTATTTAAAAATAGAATTTAGATTTTGTAAAAGTTTTAGAAAAGCATTGAATTTAGTGTAATTTTTTAGTATTTCATTGAAACAGCCATCCCATGCAACCTTATTTCATTATACAGAAGTTTTATTTCATACTCCAGTTTCATACTCCAGTAATAGGCCATACTGTTTATATAGCCTGTATTGTTTATTTGATCAGGTAGGCCTACATGTACATTACAGATTTTCTGTTTTTAAGTTTACAGAATAGGTTGACTGCTTCTTGAAACGTTAATCATAGATTGTGAAGTTTTTGCAGTATAGTGTGTCAGCTGCTTAGGCCTATGTATGTATGAATAACCTCTCGACACCATGCAATATCCAAAGCCCTTACATCATTTTGCCTTTCCGCCGTTCAGTCTTGAGCCTGTCACCCTTCAGTCCTTTGGGCCTGTGTGCGTGGATGTGTAACAGACCACGGAGTAGACAACCTTGTAAAGCTCTGCAAGGAGATGCGCTTTCCGTGGCTGCTGAGCAACGTGTACGACGTGCTGACTGGACGCCCCCTTGCTGACATGAGCGCCACGCACATCATCGAATGGCAGGGGAAGAAGGTAGACTATTTGGCATTTTATCAAATCCTATGGACACTTTGGACAGCCTTTTCATTTTTCGATCAATTATCAAGATCTTCATCCGAGTTCTGATGACATGTCACCCAACATTGATTGTGATTTCATATGATTAGGTATTTGATTAGATCTTGATCTTCGGTCAAGATCTATTCTTAGCGCTCGCTGGAAAAACGATGATCACATAATGTCACATAGACAAGTCTCAGTCCCAGTTGTTCTATCGAGTGTTATTTGTAAGATCTCTGATCAAATTTAGAATCGTCAATGATAGCGAGTTGAAATTAGCTCTGAGCTGTAATTTACGCTATCTTATTGGGTTGCGATGTCTTTTTTTCGTGGATATTTAACAACAAATAATTCAATTGTGGTCCACAAAATTAATATCAATCTGAGAGTCAATTGGGCAACGTTAGATATATGATGATGTTAGTTCAGCCGTTGATTGTTCCTGTAGCTCGGCTTGATGGGGTTGGTGGAGGCTGACTGGCTGTCGACGCTGTCGACCGTTAACCCAGCCGACGTCGAGTACATTGACTACGTGACGGAGGCAACGAAACTCTGCAAACAACTTCGCATGCAGGTGATGGATGCTCTTTCTTGTGCACCAATTTACAATCGGGGCCAAAAAACGGCTTTTGATAAACTGGTTGTTTATACCAGTGTATCAATAGCCATTTTTTTGATAAAGCAAGTAAGGTGACATCATGAAGGAAATCAGCGTAAGATGGCGACATTTAGTAACAGGATTTTAAGAAGCAATTACTTAAGCAAGGATAAATAAGAGAGTTTGATTCACATCATATGCATCTTCTGTCTGCAGGGTGTTGACTACATCATTGCCATGACACACATGCGCTGGCCCAACGACACGCGCCTTGCAAAGAGCGTCGAGGATATCGACATCATTCTTGGCGGCCATGACCACGACTTCTCTGTGCAGAAGGTTAGTTTCTTTTTGTATCTGTTTCTACAGAAAGAAGAGATTGTTCTAATGATGCATGTTTAGTGGTTTTTTGATGACATGTTTATACACAGAAACGAACTCTACACCCTATTTTGTTATTATTATTTGATGCATGAATTGTCAGGTATGAATACGGGTAAGTTTCAGCCAATTTTGAATTGGTGATTTGGTGCAGGTACTCGATTTTTCTTTAAGTGCGATTGGTTGCAGATCAATGGAAAGTACGTCGTGAAGAGTGGAACGGACTTTCGAAACTACGCGCTGGTCACGCTAACGTTTGGTGAGGGCGGCGTGGTGCGTGCCAGCGTGGAGGAATTCGCGGTGAACAAGCAATTGGAGGAGGACAGGAATATGAAGACCATCTGTGACAAGTTCAGCGGCAGTAAGTCATGCTTTTGAGGTAGGTGCATGTCAAATTTTTCCCCATGGAGGCGGTTTTCACATTGCTAGCCTGCGATCCAAATGGTGAAAGCCATCCAAATTTGTTGACTAATTAATATTTGTGGGTTTTCTTTTAAAGATAATTAACATTTTCTCTGCTTAAGTTTTGGCCTAAATGTTTTCAGGTATTCTACTGGGGATGTCGTATTCAACTTGGGGGGATGATGGATCAAACAAAAAGCCACTGAAATTGATGGCGTCGCTGTTGAAATTTGGTTGTCAATGATCGAGCTCTTGGACACCAGCCGGGCCATGGAACAAGTCTGCAAATCTGCAGAAATTATCGCGGCTCGGGTCTAAATATCCCTGAAGTTGGTTGTGTGCTGCAGCTGTCATGGACCAGAAGATGGAGAAGGTTCTGGGGACGATCTTGGTCGATCTGGACGCGCGCTTCTCAAGTATTCGTCTTCACGAGACGAACATTGGTAAGATTGCATGCAGCAATCAAAATGGCGAACCTATCTCCTACAGTAAACATGGCGCAAGATAATCTGGTTTAGAATTCAGACTGCATCAAATGATTTGTGTTTGATAAGTAATTTTTAAGAAGCGCCATTTGAAGAGTTTTGATTTGTAAAAATCCTTAATGTACTTGTACTTTTTTGTAGAAACTTTCTTGTCCACAGAGAATTTTATTTTGGTAGATTGCAATTTAAAATAAATTCATGCGTTTCTGGCAGCCTACTGGCTACAGATGTGAAAAAGGGAGCAACTTTTCTTGTAAATGCTTCTCAGAGGTGAATGCACACACTGACTACATGAGGGGGCTCCCAGGCCCCCTAAAGATCCGTCACTGACTCCTCGGTTGTTACGCAGGCAACTTTGTGGCGGACATCATGCACGCGGCGACCAAGTCTGACGTGGCGCTGCTCAACGCCGGGTCTCTGCGGTCGGACCGCATCCACCCGGCGGGTCAGTTCAAGGTCAAGGACCTTCAGACCATCCTGCCCTTCCCCACGATCCTCGTCGTCCTCAAGGCCACTGGTTCGTATTGTGCTCGATAGTCGTGTTAGGCTTGTGCTCGGAGTTTTGGCTGGCGTTTTTGATTCCAATCCTGAACATGAAGTCGATGTCGTATTAAGCAATATTTGACTGCCATTTATATGAAGCCGTCTTTACTGTGAGCTTTCAATTTTTTTTTCATTTGATCAATCTCAGAAGTTGGAACGGTTATCGTTTTTGAGTGGGATATGTTTGTCCGCCTTTACTCTGACATCATTTGTACTCGGTCTATAATAATAACTGTTGTCTGTTGGGCTACTTGTGTGATATAGCATGCAAAAAAATTGACACGCGAAACACATTGTGCAGCCAGCATTGCTTGCTGCTGGTTACTACTTGTTAGAATATGAAAGCTGAGCTGATTGCAGACTAGCCTACTTTATCTGCTTGACAGGGCGCCAGCTTCTAGAGGCTCTCAATAATGGCGTGTCCAAGTACCCCAGCCACGGCGGCTGCTTTCCAATGGTCGCTGGTCTGACCTTTGCCTTTGACCCAAATCTACCATCCAATCAGCGTGTTTTTCAGCGTGACGTCACGATGGAAGGAGGAAAACCACTCGAGCTCGACAAGGCGAGATAAATGATGGAATATTTTATATCCGGCATAATTGAATATTTAGTGCTATGTATCTTCTAGTTAAGATATTTCATTCATAAAGATATACAATTTTGTTGGGATGTGATCATTTTATTGTAAAATGAAACAATTGAACATCTTGATAATCCTCTGATTTTGCAGTATTAATAGAGCGCATTCTTTATAATTATGTTCTGAGTACGTCTGCAGGGATGCATTTTCTATGATACTTTGATACTGATACTTTGTTGAAGTAATTAAGAGACTGAGAGCTTAGGTCAGGTCGATGTGAATTCATTTGTGTCTCGTGTCAAAAAATTGACGCCCAAAATGCAATGTGTGTGTGTGTCAATGAATTAAAATGTCAGTCTGTGTCGCTTCTATGTGACAGACCTACACGGTCTGCACCGCGTTGTATCTCTACATCGGCAAGGACGGATACACCGTGTTCAAGAACTGCCCTCTCATGGCAAGTATTCAACGGCGAATACATTAAACGATAGACATGACATTTGTGGTCTCCTATGCATGCTGTAAACCTCGCACCGATCTTTAAAATCATGAAATCATTTCAGCAGCGTGCCAGAGGCTTAGTCATTCTTTTCCTATTTCTGCTCGTGTATATGTGTCTCATTAGCGCTGCTCTTATTTCTCAGTTCAACCATCAGCACGGGTGGGGAAAGACCGGTGGTGGATGGTAAACTATGGCACCCCCTGAAAGCCGGAGAACAAAAATTGGCATGCAGCCAAGAGCTCCCCGGGCGAGTCGTAATAGGCGACTCAGAAAACTTCTGAGAATTCTGAAATGTAGTCCATGAAAATGACTGGTATCAGGGCTTGATCCGCCAGTTGCCAAAATTGTCCAAAAAATTATTTTATGAGCAGTTGGCAATTTTATCCTTTTGGCGAAAGCTCTTGGCGATTTTTTATTCATCTGACGCTCTTGGAAGCTAAATAACTTGCTCTATGGTGATGAGCAGGTAATGAATGAGAAGCGGCTCTGCCGGCTTTCTTCCACTGAACTGTATTATAGTCTTTGTGCTACACACCAAAAACCCAAAAAAGATAAACTGTGGTAAGCTTTGGCTGCAGGTGAACGAAGACGACGGGTGTTTGCTCGGCACGATCATCAAGAACCACTTTCGCTCTGTGCGTGTGGCGCTCGGCGAGAAGCAGCTCGAGTACCAGCACTGGCAGAGCATTCTCTCCTCATCAAAGTAAGGAATTGAGTCGAGAAAATGATCTCCTCCACCATGGTTGGGGTCCTGAATTGTTCCATCTGACGCGGTGCATTTGGAAAACTTTTTCATCAATCGGTAATTAAAGGGCGTTGGCATATAGTTGTTCAAGGCGTCATGCGACTACAATTTAGGGGGAAGCATCAGAACTCACATCATCATCAAAGATCATTATTTTTTGTCCTTATTCGTTTGATAACAGTGCCTATTGCTTGCAATTTTTTTTGAGGAGCAGTGGCTATCTTTGCTACGCATTGACTGTGTCAAGGCACATGGCATTGCTTTTCGGTTCTCCGCCATATATAACGATGCTTATTCACAAACAGACTGGGGATAAGAGTTAAGCCACTCGTGGTTTTCAGACTGCAGGACCGGATGAGCGCACTCACCAAGGAGCAGCTGAAGGTGGTGAGCAAAAACACCGCGGCAGACCTCAAGGAGGCCAAGCGCACGTCCAGTATTCTCGACGCCTCCATGCCCCCCGCCGCGCACCAGGCGGCGGCCAGAAGGTGGCAGAAGGCCAGGGCGGCGGTTCTCCTCGAGCGTCTGCACCGCGAGAAGGTCGTCCAGGAGATGTATGCTACCGAGGCCATGTCGCCAAGGGTCGACGGACGCATCGTCATGATCGACAGTTGAGCTCTGATTGATTGAACGAGGGATGTGGGGCGCGCAGTAGGCAACGAGAATGATTAAAATGAAATGGATTAGAATGCAGTATAGGCCTAGCCTAGGCCTGGATGTCAGCTTGTCATTGAAAAGCTGAGTTAAAGAAATCAAACTCGCAGCGCACAGAGACAATATTGTAAGTGACTGAAGCGTGGACTCTCACATGATCTTTATTGTTCGGATTTTAATGTAGCTTGGGTTTCAAAAATTATATACTGCGAATTAAGCAATTCAAGTTTATCATCGTTTAAGTCTTGTTGCAGCCTGCTGTTTTGGAGTTATAAATTTAGTCAGTCAATCCTAAAACAATTCGTAATATCTACCATGAACCTATTGTGTAACTCAAACCTTGATAGCCTCGGGCATGTTGATGCACTCTAATGATTATATCGCCTAAGGCCATAGGACCTATAGGACCTGTGTACAGGAATTTTACAAGTGAATCTAAATGTTTCCTTACCGTTCGCGCAAGGTGAGTACGACGGCTGAAATCAATGCTCCACATAATTAGCAATTAATTGTACACCTTGTGTCACAAACTTCTTACAACTTAACTGTTGACCTGATGCATGATAACGGCTTGCAGCGACAATGACGATTACGAGGCAAGCGCGCGTGGTGGCTGAATTATCGAGCGATGACCACTTCAGAAGTTCAAAACTCGCTAATCTGCCGGGTCTTCTAGAATCGAGAACGCTGTTACTGTAGACTAAACGAAGCTCGAAACATTCGCAGGAACGTGTGCAAATAGCCTACACCTTCTACAAGGAGCTGTTTTTATGCTATCTTTTTTGCAATTTTTTAATAAGGTACGTACGCCACTGACTTTCTTCATTTATATTCTTTAGCCTATACTGCTTTAGGATGGATTAGATAAAATAATTGCAGTAGGCCTGATCAGGGGCGGATCCAGCCTGGCATCCTGGGGGGCGCGATTTAGGCCCAAAACAGCGTGAGCGGGGGGGGGGGTGCTGACTGACAGAAATGTTTTCAATCCCAAACTTTCATCTATTCATTTTTCCCTTTCTTGAACCTCTGGAGGGGGGGGGCGATTCGCTTCAAAATCGATAGTCTGGGGGTTGATTTTTCCTCAAATCCACTCAACTGCATTCTAAATTCACATTTCTAGGGGGGGGGGCAATCGCCCCTTTTCGCCCCCCAGCAAAGCTCTGGGGGGCAATCTCTCCCCCCGTGGATCCGGCAATGGGCCTAATCTAGAAAGTTGAGCGACCATAATAGTCGCACACAGCGCTCTAGTGGACTCTAGAGGCGCCCGGGATTGGAGGCGTCCGGGACTGGAGGCGTCTGGGACTCTGGGGGTTACGCATTGTAGAACTTATGCTACTATTGGTTGCTAAAATAGCTTCATATCAGATGGTCAAATACTGTTAACTCTGATCTGGCAGCAACGCCGCCATTTGAGGGTAGTTAGCTCTTTTTTGTGTCCCACGCACGAGTTAGGTCGCTATCATTGTGCGTCTGATCTTTTTAAATAACTGCGTAAACATCTAAATAGTCTAAAACTTAACTTCCTAACTTCAATCCTCCATACTACAGTAGGCTACCACCTGCAAGCGGGGAGCAAAGAATTGACTTGTTGCCCAGAGCTCCCCGGAAGAGTCGTCAAAGACGACTAAAGAAGGGGGAGCGGTTCTGTGCGTCGCCCTCAGCAGGAACCGCGACGGTAGCCTAATAGTCTTTGTTACTATGCACGAGGTCCTTAAACTCACAAAACCACTAGACCACTAGACCACCACTCAACCACTAGACCACTAGACCACCACTCAACCACTAGACCACTAGACCACCACTCAACCACTAGACCACCACTCAACCACTAGACCACTAGACCATCACTCAACCACTAGACCACTAGACCACCACTCAACCACTAGACCACTAGACCACCACTCAACCACTAGACCACGTACTACGCCTATGCTGTAACACTGTACATGTCGATCTACAGCCGTCTGTACGTACATGTATGTAGTGTCAATCCAAGATTCAACGACTATACCCGATCGTGATGGGGGACAGCCAACGGTCAGTCTGCCGGCAGCCAGCGAGCCCCTCTGCACCGCAACACTGCGGGGCAGAAGGGCCGAGCGGCACGAGCCGTGAGGAAGCTGCTACGTGAGCCGAAACAGACGCTAAATAGTAGTAATTGACCGAGATATACATCTAGACCTCTAACCAAATTATTATTTTAGCTCTCGCACGCATGACATTTGGTGACAATTAAACGCCTCTGTCTTAAATTGCTAGATTAGGTCTAGGCTGCAGGTATCGGCTGGACCTAGCCTACGCTTCTTTTACATAGACCTTCTACCTAAGCTTCTTCATGTTCAGTCTCACACACGTTGACTGTGCACATGCATGTAACATGGTTGGTGTTCCGAGTCCTAAGTATAATAGTTAGTCAGTAGATAGGCCTTGTTGTCAAGTAGGCCTGTGCTATTAAGTATGGCCCAATTATTGAAGAGAACAGACTAGGCTTAATAAAGTCATTGAAGAATGACGTTGGGCATACTCTGTCTACAGAGAGAAGTTGCGCAGCATAGAGGAGACGAAGAACTATCTGCTGTCTCTAACGGCGCACAGACCGAAGGTGGCGATCATCTGCGGGACAGGACTGGGCGGTCTGGCGGACCTGGTCACTAAGAGGGACGTCTTCGAGTACACGGACATACCACACTTCTTGCCAGGCAGCGGTGAGCTCTAGTCATACCGCACTTTCTGCTCGGCTATTATTCTTTGAAACTCAATTTTTATTCCATTTAATACCTCATTGATTTTGCTGCACTATACTGAAAAAAAATCATGAAAAGGGCTTCAAAATAGCGCCATCGTGCTCATGCATTTTAACTAAAAGTGCATTTTAACGCAAAGTCCCATAGCCCCAAAGTCCCAGAGTCGCGAAGTCCATTTTTGATAAAATATCCAACTCGGGGCTAACTGGGGCGGGCCAGTGCCCACCCGTGCCCTGCAGACGCGACGCCACTAACTAACAACAACTATGGTAGCAACAACAACAATAGGACTCGAGCTACGAAGAAAGGATCATAATCACATTTCACTGGAGAAGGAAGGGGGTGAGTGTTAGCCTCAATATTGTCAGGGTGAGACACATCAAGGGTTAAGAATAAGTGAGTTAATAAATTTTGGCAGGTATAGTGTGCCAAAAACGATGGCAAAATCTTTGATGCAATGATGCAGAATAGTACAGTTAATTTGAAACAAGAGGGCGTAACATTACGCGTTAAAATTGACTATGTTGCGTAGGCTTGCATGGTTGCTGGCTGAGCAATTGTGCTACGCCTGTTTTAGAAGAAGCGGCGTAACGCTACATATGTTTTACCAGGGCTTAGCCCCTGTAATATACATAATGCTGCTTGCTTGCAGTGCCAGGCCACGCTGGTAAACTGATCTTCGGGGTGTTGGAGGGAAAAACCGTCGTCTGCATGCAGGGGCGCGTGCACGCATACGAGGGGCACTCTATGTGGAAGGTATCCACCACGTCCCTATAACAGGCCTAGCTGGGGTGGAACAAGGTTTTGAAATTCAATGGGAGGTGGGTTAAATAAATAATGGTTTACAATACCGTACTTTCCGTTACAATTTTTAAAATAGACTTTCTTACGGAGAGACAAATGTCGCATGCAAAACGACAGTGAAGATATGACAAAGATAATATTTATTACATATTATATGAAATGTATATGTAATATATATGTAGACTATCTAGATCAGAATGAATTTAAGCTTCGGTGTAAAATTCAATCTATTCCAAGTTTGCTCTGACGTATGAATTGGGCTGCAACAAATAAACAGTCAATCGATTGTTCATCGTGTATTTTTAAACAAGGGTTATTAAAAGAGTCCATTAATGGGACAAGTAATTGTTTAGGCGACACGCAATAGAAATGTGAAGAGACGTTTAATTTCTGCAGTCTTTTGATTTCTGCACGACAGTGATTGGTTCTAGAAATCACTTCGGTTCAAGTTCGTTTTGGGATCAATCATTTCAGTCACAGTTGAAGTGCACTGATATAAAATTATCATTGACATTGGCCCCGTTGAGTTGCTCACGAGCCGATAGGGCATTCTCTTCGACAATGTTGTTGGGAAACAGATCGACTTGCAACAAGTCCTGAAGGGGTTCTACCTTTAAGCCTGTTGTGTTGTTGTTCTGCACTTAAATAGTTCAAGAGTCATTCGCTAGATCAATAGCGTAATAGCGTAATTATCATACCAACGTTATAGATAGCCTTCTGCTTCGAGGATGGGCCTATGATTGTGCTATCGTATTGTCGCCCATTCACAACAGTACAATGAGAAGGTCTCAATAACGCTACAATGCCCTTGTTCATTGGGTGGTCCGGCGTGCACGTCGGAGCGAGTGCCTTCAGCACTAGGGTGCGGGGCATAGTTACCGTCAACAGGGCGCGTGCGTTTATGATAAGCAGAATGAAGTCATAGATTAAACTTCAAACGGATTAGGCAACATCACTTGGCTCATCCACACAAATTTGTAGCTGATTAGGCTACTGTTATAATGACCTCCATAAATGACAAATTATATGAAGGAGAAGCTCCCACCTCAAAATTTCATGGTGTGCATTGTGCACTGCGCGAGCGATGGATGAAAGATATTCTTCGAAAGATTGGCTTACTGCACGATGTGTCAATTCAGCCCTGAAACTTAACTTAATACCTCAGTGGTTTGCTGCATTATAGTGAAGAAAAATGATCAAAAAAAGCTTCAAATAGCGCCATCTTGCTAATGCATTTAATTTTAAAATATCTGACTAGGGGTTACAAAGTTGCAAAGTCTCAAAGCCACAAAGTCCCAAAGTCCCAAAGAGCATTTAAACTAAAATATCCAACTAGGGGTTAAAGGTACTTGAATCATTTGCATTGCACTGAACGTGTGGGCGTTGTACATAGATGACGTTTCCGGTGCGAGTGTTTGCTGCGATGGGAGTCGAGATCCTATTGGCTACTAACGCGTGCGGGGGTCTGAACTCAGACTACAGTGTCGGCGACATCATGGTCCTCAAGGATCACATCAACCTGGCAGGACTCGTCGGTCTCAATCCCTTCGTCGGACTCAACGACGACCGGTCAGTGCGTGACTCTGGTCATGACGACCGGTTAGTTTGACCGGTCAGTTCAGTGACTCCGGCAAGGACGATCGGTCAGTTTGGGGACTGTTTTTTAGCCTATAATATGGCTTCAGTTTCAGTTTCAGACTTTCAGTTCTCAAATGATCTCAGTTTCAGTTTCAGTTCTCCAATAGTTTCAGTTTCAGTTTTTTTAAACGGATATATCACTCATTAACACGACTGATTAACGCCTGCCTACATGTATACCTATTGTTCAAATACCAATCACGGCAGTTCGTTCTACTTCTTCCCCGTTTGATTGGCTCAGATTCGGCGAACGGTTCTGCGCCATGTCGGGCGCGTACGACCGTGAGCTGCGCTCATTGGCCCTGGCGGCGTCACGTGACCTCAACCTTGACTTTGTGCGCGAGGGCGTCTACCTCTGTCAGGTCGGGCCGTGCTTCGAGAGCATCGCAGAGAGTCGCATGATGAAGCTCTTGGGCGCGGACGCCACCGGTGAGCATCAAGGGCGGTTTATAGTTTTTTTGTAGCGGGGGAGGGGATGGCTGGAATAGATATTTTTGCGGCCGAAACTTTTCGCATGGCGAAAATTTGCTGAGCATCTTGGTAGGGGATAATAGTGTTATCTTGGATCATTTGACTTCAGTTTTGCATGTTTCCTTTACTTATATTGACAGGAGCGCGTCAGTTCGAATCCCGGCCGCGGAAAAGATTTTGAGTCACTTTGTGCACCTGTGGCGAGGATAGCTTAAATTCGTCAGCCTTGCAAATAGTCATCCATTGGGGCGGAGTTCAATAGTGAAGTTGAAGTTGACTTCCCCGTGTTGCAGGCATGAGCACGGTGTTTGAGGTGTCGGTAGCGCGTCACGTCGGCCTGCGCTGTCTCGGTCTCTCGCTCATCACCAACATGTGCATCGTCGACTACGACACGATGCAGGCCGCCGCCTCCCACGCGGAGACGCTCGACACGGGGTTCATGAGAGCCGAGGACCTCAAGCGGCTCGTCAGCTGCATCGTCAGCCTGCTGCCTGTCGATGCTGCACCTGCTGCTGCTGCTGGAGCTGTTGCTGCTGCTACTACTGCTGCTGGGGCGAAAAAGGCCATTGTCTAAGTGTGTATTTGCAGGTCTGCCAAGCCTGGCAGTTACAAAGTTAATGATGTATGTGTGCAGTTTTAAAAGTCAATGATGCAGTTGTTCTGCTATAACACAGTTTTATAAGTCAAAGATGCATGTGTGCAGTTGGAAGTACGGGTTCAAAAGTAAAAAATGTGGTTGTGCCGTTATCATATAGTTTTTAAAGTCAAAGATGTACTTGTGCAGTTATAAAACTGGTCAAATTTAACGTTGTGGGCGTAGAAAATAGGCAGTTAAGTCATAAGCTAAATGGATAGCCTAAAAGCGAGGGTACTTTAAAATGCGTTATTATAGAAAGCGATTAAGGCATGATACTGCTGCTGCTTCTCCCACGGAGACTGCACCTCTGCTCTGCATGCCCGGGTGCAGTCCTGTACCAAATCTGGCAGTTAGAAATTGCATTCTGTTTTGAATCTGTGAAGCATAACATTATGTAGCGAAAAGAGAATGCACACTTAAATTATGGCTCAATGGCCTAAGAGGCTAAAACAAGCCTATTTAAAGAATGTGCTACTATGGAAGAGTCTTAGATAAGAAAAGCCCGGTGCTGCTGCTGGTGCTGCTGGTGGTGCTATACTTCTGCTGGTGCTACTAGGCTACTGCTGCTGGTGCAATCAAACACCTCGACAACGCCATGATGTGAGGCAGCGGCTGTAGTGACTGCTGGTCAAGGCATAGACACCGTGGGGGCAGTCCTTAAGTTCATTGTTTTGTTTTGTATAACTGCACAATCCGTTATTTATTAATCAAAGAGAACGGCGAAGGAGAACAATCGGGAGAGGAGAGGGGGTTGCATCAAAGTTTTACACCTTCAAAATCACTTGAAGTCTGTCGGCTTACATCAGCGCTCTCTGTAAGGCCTACATGTGTATCGCCCTCATGCAGAGCCCGTCATGTCTCCATTTCAAGTCGTTATTTATTGAACTACGTCGTAGAATATGCTCCTGTTAAAGATGTATTCATTAAGTACGTAAATATTTTGAAATGTTTCTCCCTTAATTTAGATTTTGTTATACCATTGAATTGTGACGATTGCTGGCCGACTGTTGTAAGCTCGTTTTTCCCCTCTATATATGGAACTATGTTTGCCGTGGAAATAACGTGAACCATATCTTGTCTTTTTCAAGGAGGCGCTCAGACAATACTCTTCCTATACTTGTACTCAGAGAGCTTGTGAGTATATGTATACGCCTGCTCGATAGGAGGCCTTAATGGTTTGTGATGATGACACAATGTTTTGGTCTTGATCGATGTTTTGAATCCAATAGCGTACAAATTAGATGCGACCAGACGACAGCTGCGAGCGATTAAATTAAATGAAACACGCTTATCAGAATTCTTTACACAGGCTTTTCCCCATCGACTAATAACAAATAAGTCTATATCGATATTGTAACATTATATAGTATATTAGACACTAATATACATTGCATGTGTATTAGTCCTAACTTTATTCATTTTATACCGTGATGCATCTGTTTTAACTTGTTGCACTTATTGATGCACGTTTCTTGTTACGTTTGTGATTTTTCTTCTGCTCTAGTGGCGAAACAAACTTCATATATTATATAGAGGAGACGGGGCAAACGGCGATTTTGCTTATTTTAAATTTTTCTGCCTCGCTTCGTGATGTTATTGCGATAATTATAATAGTCAGACTTAGGTTAATCATTGTAATATAGCAACTGGGCTAGTACTATGGGTCTAACAAATAGACGGGTGAGCGAGATAGAAAGTAGGCTAAATCGAAACGCGCGACCTTTGGCGCAAGGTTTATGCAACATGGCATGCCTCTAACCTAGCATGCTCTCACATAACATTATGTTGTCAACGGTATGTTGTACAGCCGCGCCACTGCCTGTCCTAGGCTAAGTGGCTAACGGTTTTGAGGAGATCCAAATGAAATAATCGCGCGCGACGCGATGCTAAACGTCCAAAAGCTAAACGTCTAAGCCGAAGCAGATTCCGAAATATAATCACAGACATGGCAAAGTCTACATGTACATGTACGATCCGAGTCTTGATTTTTGGTAGAGGTTTAGCTAGTCATAGCCTACAGTAACTTAGATCCTGGTTTTTGCGTAGGCCAAAGAAAATATATTGGGCATAAATTATATAGCCTAGTCTAAAGAGTAACAGCGTAACAGGTAGGCTTTTTTTACAGCGGGCTAAAGTGCTGATAATTAGGCTACAGTAAATTGATGAATACGGGCCTACATTATAAGTGAGAGGGGATTCCCCAGACCGGCATGAAAATATTTTTCCCATGTCAATTTTTAGAAATTCAGCAAAAATAGTCAAAGATGAGGCAAAAAAGAGGCTCA